>JAADWV010000474.1:0-26705 GCA_023336295.1 Pythium folliculosum | reverse complement strand
CCACTTCCGACGGCGCACACACAGCCTCCACACGAGACTCCACTTCCGCCACAGCCGCCGCACCCGCTTCCACGACCTCCACGGTCTCCGCCACAGCCGACACGACTTCTTCCGGAACCGACTCCGCATCCGCCGCAGCAGCAGGCGCAATAGACTCGTCCGCTTCGCTCTCGTTTGATGCTGAGTTAATGAATTGGTCGTTGATCTTTTTATTGTCTGGCTCGGCGAGATTGGAGATATCTGATGTTTGCGTTGGGCTTGGGTCTGGGTGGGTGGACCTCTCTATCACTGGTTCGAGTACTGTGCAGGGGGCTTTTTGACGAAGATGCTTTCGAACGTGTGACTGGATTCTGACCGCAGATGCCTGTTCGGCTGCAAGTACCTTTCTGGCCATGTGGCCACGGAGGATAGCTTGAAGGTACACGACGTTCTCTCTAGCCTCGTAGTACTTGGCACGTTCCGCTTTACCTCGCCACAGAGCTTGGATATTTGCACCGGAAGTGTCTTGATGCCGCCGCTCACTACGCACAGCTGCGCCTCGCCATACGGCCTGTATCTTCTCCGTCTTTTCAAGGACTTCTCGATATTGTGCTTTGTGCTTGTGCATCCTCGCTACACTCTGAATATGGACTGCTGCTTGCTCCCGCTGGCGCTGAGTGACGCGATGCTTGGCAAGGCTTTTTCGCCAGAGTTTCTATGAAGATAGGGCACATTAGTGAGTTAGTATGAACCGCCAAGCATGCGTGATCCGTAGCTCCCCACCTGTATCCTGATCGCTGCTTTTCGTCTACCAACGAAAGCACGAGCTTCTGCCAAGACGTTGGCCTTGCTTTCGGTATGCTTCGAGCTCAGTGCGTGCGCAAATCCTTCCTCAGGGACAGTGGGTACGTGCGATATTCGAGTCGCTCCAGGGGAAAGTGGCCTTCCTGAGAGACCGGATGGAAATTCTGGCGTGGACAGGGGACGCTTCTGCGCCCGCTTACGAGGTGACTCGCCCGAAACGATTCCGGACGGTTCAATCGGTCTGGTCACTGGTCGAACCGGACTCACACGGGCGTCCGTCGATTCCAACTGCTTGTGTAGACTCTGAACTCGCGGGCTCCGCCTCTCAACCCCACTTGTAGGTGTAGGCATAGTTGGCGGGAGTGGAGCTGGACGTGATGAGCTGAAAGTCTGTGGCTTCCTAGGTGCCTGCGGTGTCGAAACTTGGCCTCCAGAGTCGTCCCGAGGGGGCGACAACGAGTCATTGAATAGAAAGTTTTGTCGCATGATCTTGTAGGTCTCCAAAACTCGAGCCACGACTGGATGTGCTTGCGGTAGGTGATTCACTCCAACCTCCATCGCGCTAGCAAGCGCCTCCCGACATTGCTCTGGCATTTGGAGGTTTGCCCATTCGATGGCCATGTTGTGCAGTGTTGCCGCTCGAAGAATGTGGATAGTATCGGCACCCTCGACAGAGCTATCTTCAACCATAGATTGCTGGCCCTGGACAGCAGCTAGACACTCCATATACATCAAGCCTGCATTGCTGGCGTCACCGAGAAGTCCATGTAGGCACGCTGTAAGAAAGTAGGCGATCGGTAGGCGGTCCTTCTCGGGGAGTTTCTCGTTGATTTGAACGGCCTTGGAAGCAACCTGCAGGGCAGCTTGCAACTTCTTTTGCTTCTTGTAGTAATTCGCGAGGCTTTGGTATACGGCAGCTCGCTGAACCAAACGTTTGCAATAGTGAAGACCTTCCCGCCCGGTCAACTCTTCAGCTTTCTTCAACAGCTAGATAATACCCCCCACTCATCAGTCATGTTTATGCGAAGCACACATCAGATAAAGTGCAAGCTTACCAGGAAGGGAGTATTATCCACGACCGCATCCGACTTGCGTGCGCCAAGCAAACACACCGCAACAAGCTGGACGCAACGAATTTCGTAGTCAATTCGCAACCACTTGACTTCTTCGACAGTAACATCCTGGGACTCGGCACGTTTCTGGATACATCGATTCTGCAGCCGTGTCAACGAACATGTTAATACCGCGATCATGCCACGCGTTCCCGCTGTCTTAATGCACCTACTAGCATCTTGGCTGACTGCTCGTAAGTGTGCACTCCATCCATGAATCGACCGTTCTTCTCAAGTTGCATCGCCAATACATCGGCTCGCTTGATCTTTACGAGAACATCTTGGCCGAAACGAGACATCTAAACCACACAACGTTCGCATCATGTGAGGAAAATGGGATACACAAGGGCGCCATCTTAAGCTTGTCGCACTGATATATTGGAGTAGTGCTGACCGTCCAACGGTGGAGGTCGGACAACTTGCTGGTCACCTGACAAAATCGGGAAGTCACACAAACTGAGTACGTGTACTCCACTCGCTTGACTGAACTTTCGCCGCGAGCCAAATTGCCTACCTTCGTCCGGCGCGAGCCAGATGCATCTCAGTTTCTTCTTGTCGCGCAAATCGAGAGATCTAGCGCCACATCCACCACCATGAGCTCCTAATCCGTTGACCCTCGCCGGCCCCTGACTCACCGCTTGTTTTCCGCTCGACCGGGCGATGTAACTCCGTGGAAGCTCGGCACGTTTGGGCCCGGCGGAGAGCGGGGCGTACGGTTCCGCTGGTCTGGCTCACTTGCCACCGCGTGACTGGGTGACACGACGTCCGGCAACGTCACTCGATCTTCGTCGCGGCCGACGCCGTATCTGTTGCCAGCCGACTCCTCGTCGGTCGTGATCGCCGCGGGCGCGGCGTCCTTCAATCGGCGCCGCGTTGCCATGTCGATTCTCTGATTCCTTTCAAAGGATTTCACCCGCTTGCCTATATAGCGATTCCGGTAAGCGAGCGCTGCCTGCGTATGGGGCGCTTTGGTGGTCGCTTTCGCGCCCGTTTCACTCGGGTCTTACGACAGATGGGCGGGGGCCAACACGCGACCGCCGCGATCAGTGAACGACCTTCATGGTGTACGCGGCGATCCAATCAACGCGCCGATCGAGATGCATCGTGGAAACGGCCCCGACCTTCCACCAGCAGCGCCGCGCCATCGCATGTCGTGGTGGTTTCCCTTTGGAGGGCATGGTTTCCCGCCTTCACACGAAAATTTGCGTTTGGTTTTTGACCAATCAGAGCATACTGTTAAGAACAGGATACTAACGTTTCTAACAACAGCGCCAAGAAGCTGGCGCGGAGAATGGTGACCACTCCCAGATCATCATGGATTGGGCTCGCGGCCCTGCTCAAGTCAAAGTGAGGAAGTACGCGTGGCGCATGGGCGTGGCGCACGAAGCAGTGGCGCAGGAAGCTTTGAATGAGGCCGAGTGGAAGGAATGGAGGCCAGCACGACAAGGAAACTTCTCCTTTTCCTGCTACGCGAGTTAACGAAGCATGGGCGATGCCAAGAATCGACCTTATACTTCATTGCGACACCATACCGACAGCTGAGGTCAGTTTCTCATTGTACAGATTGACGAGGCTGCGGAGAGGTGCGTGGTGGTGCCATTTTCCCAGAGCAAGTTGAAGTGGAGTGCTTTTCCAACGATTCACATGCATCGAAAATACCGGTATCATACCGGTTCATGGCTTTGATGATGGCTTTCGATCGGGCGACCTTCATGTTGGTGTGTGACACAGGCGGAATATCCGAAGCCCCCAAAATTCACAGAGAAGGGAGAACCCCGAGGAAACGCGCCAATATGCCGGCCTACCACTCGTCATTCAATGAGCTGTCCACGCAGGAGGCGTGCGGCTGCGCGATCCTGCCGATCAAGACGCGCGCGCGCGGCCCGGCACCGCCCGCGCCTGATGGACAGGACGACATTGTCGACGAGATCATCCAGCTCTTCCGCGCGAACGTCATGTTCACCAACTACGAGATCAAGGGCAACGCCGACCGCGTGCTCATCTACGGCACGCTATTCGTCCACCTCTGCCTCAAGAAGCTTGATAAGTGCGCGACGAAGAACGACGGTGCGTATTTAGACCAAGGAAATGCCATGAGTCGGCGAAAGAGAAAGAGGGATCTGACGTGATGTGGTTGTAGCGATCCGCGTGCTTCAACAGGCGGCCGTGGACCAGTTTGCGATCCCCGGCGACTCGAGCTTCCCCCTGGGAGGTCTCGTGCGTGCGCCCTCCAGCGCGAACGAAGCAGGTGCGACAGGATCGTGGACTGCTCGCAGCGTGTACGATCACTCTGAACTCATGGACTCGTATTCTTTTTGCAGAGACGATCCGTGGTTTCTTGAAGCAGCTTCGGGAATCGATCGCGCTCCGCCTGCCGGAAGAAGTCTACGCTGATGGCACCCGCAGCAAGTGGTGGATGCTGTTCGCCAAGCGAAAGTTCATGAACAAGGAGCTGTCGCGCTAAGCGGAGAACGCACGCTCCAGAGGTTCAGAGAGCTATACAAGCGCATGCGCTTGCCTACACTCCGACGATACGAGCGACACTCGACACGAAACCCGCTTATCACCGTAATAAAAGTCATGCGAAGGCGGGGAAATATCCATCTTGGAAGCTTTATGCCATCTTCCATTCTGATACACACACACAACGGTCTGTTTGCATCCGTCTCCTTGATAAGTCATCTACGAAAAGGAAGCAGCAGTGGCCGAGAACTCCTGGTCCAGCTTGATAAAGCTCTGGAGCCACGCGTTGTTGGGCGCAACCTGCTGAAGCTGGATCGCGTATTGCTGGAAGGGCTTGTTCAAGTGGGTGCTGACCGCGATCAGGTTCACCAGCGTGTCTTCGTTTGCCTGGTCCTTGGCCAGAGCCTCAAGAAGCAGCCGCTCCGCCTCGACGTAGTTCTTCATGGCCATGAACGCAGCCGCAGCACCGTTCACCAACAGGGGCGTGGCGCCGAAGCGGTCCGTGAGCTCCTGGAAGTGCAGCGTGGCCTCGTCGGCCTTGTCGCCGCCCTTGAGCGTGAGCACCCAAGCCTGCGCGAGCTGCGTGAGCGTCGAGTCCTCTTCGATACGGCGCATCTCCTGCACCTGCTTCTGCGCGAGGTCGATGCGGTCGAGCTGCAGGTAGAGCTGCACAATGTACAGATGATGCTCGAGCGTGTTACCCTTGGTGAGCACCGAGAGCGCGTCCGAGAGCTTGCCCTCGCGCGAGAAGATCATGCCGGCGACCAGCAGCAAGTGCGGGTTCTCGCCGCTGTGCGGGTCCGCGAGCCACTCCTTGAGCGTGAGCTCGATCATCTCCTTGTCGCCGTTGTTTAGGTACGTCGCGAGCAGCTTGACGGCGCTGAGCGAGATGGGCGTCGTGGCCGAGTCCGGGATGCTCTGCAGCACCTGCGCGACGTTGCCCAGCCCGAGCTGCGCGCGGTACGCGTACACGTCGCGCTCCTGGCGCAGGCCGTCGCTGAGGCGGTTCAGCAGGTTCGCCTCGCTCAGCGCGTTCTGGTAGTTGCCCACCCAGAGCTGGTTCTTCAGCGTGAACAAGTCGTCCGGCTCCGCCATGATCGTCGTCTCGAGCTGCCTGGTGTCGGTACTATTCAGCCTTGTGCCACTTGGCATCGCTCCCACAACAAGGGGGAGATACGTTCCACTAAGTACGAATATCCTATCCGGACTTTCGAGATGCTGGTTGGTTAGGTACGCATCGTACTTAGTGGATAGGGGAGGGAGGGGAGGAAACGCCACCAAGCCGGCTTGCCCTGGAAAGCAAGCATCAGTGGAAGGCGGGGATAATAACCGGGGGGAAACCATGTCGTCGCCCGAGGCCAGCAACAGCAGCGAGGATGAGTTCGACCTGAACGCGCCGGTGTCCAAGCCCGCGGCGGCCGCTGCGGCCGCGCCGGACGACGCGAAGAAGGCGGCGGCCCACGCGGGTCTCTTCAGCGACGAGGAGGACGAGGACGGCGACGAGAGCGCCGTGGACAAGCCCGCGGCGAAGAAGGGCGCGTCGAGCGACGAGGACCAGAACAAGGAGAAGGAGATGGAGGACCTGTTCGGCTCGGACTACGACTCGGAGGAGGAGGAGTTCAAGGCCAGCGGCATCAAGGAGTCGCCCGTGCGCGAGGAGAACCGCGCGGCGCAGGAGCAGTACGCCGAGGACCACGGCGTGAGCCACGGCGGCTCGCACTCGAACGAGATCTGGCTGCCCAAGACCCCCAAGCCGTCCAAGACCACGTCGGCGTTCATCTGTAAGATGCCCAACATTTTGCGGCTCGTGCCCGAGGCCTACACGAAGCAGGCCATCGAGGAAGAGATGAGCAACCCGTCGGACGAGACGCTGTACCGCAACTACGTGCGCTGGCGCTACCAGCGCGACGAGGATGGCAAGGTCAAAATCGACCCGAAGACGCGCAAGCCGCTGCGCGATTCGAACGCCAAGGTCGTGCAGTGGGAAGACGGTTCGCTCACGCTGTTTGTGGGCAAGGAGGCGCTCAACCTGTCGCGCCAGAAGATTCCGAACTCGTTCCTGTTTGTGAACGAAGTGTCGAGCGACAAACCGCAGCTCGACGAAGACCCGGAGGCACCCGGCCAAGAGACTGTGCTTGAATGCCATGGGCGTCTCAAGGAGAAATTGACGATCCGCCCGACCACAACATCCAGCAAGTCCCACAAGAGCCTGACCATGTCGATGCGTGCCAAGCACAACAAGGGTGTTCAGAAGATTAAGCACTACATCTCCGAGCTTGACGGCGAGCGCGAGCAGGAGCAGCGCGCTAAGATCAATGAAGACCGCCTGCGTCTCCAGAACCGGAAGAAGGCGCGTCAGACGTACGAAGACGACCGTGGCCGTGCGTCTCGCATGGATGCCTCGTTCCTCGAAGAAGGCTACGATGGAGGAGACTACGATGATGGTGATAACGTGGCCGCAATCAAGGAGCAGTTTGGCGGCCGTAGCCGCAGCAAGGGCGCCGCCGCCCGCCGCCCGGGCCCGCCGCCTCGTCGTCCTTCGGCTTCATCGTTCAACGGCGACGGCTTCGATGAGTACAGTCGTAGCCGCGCCCGCGAGGATCGGTCAGATAGCGAGCTGGAGCAGGCCGAAGAGGACGAGGCCGATGACGACGACGAAGAAGAGGAAATCGTGCGCAGCGTCAAGAAGCGACGAACCGTCGACGAGGAAGACTCCGACTAAGTGAGCTTCTTATGTCATTAGTCTCCAAACAATATCTCCTTTCGTTTTTCGTTTCTAGTTGTCGCTCACTTTTGCGTGAAGAACGCACAGCCGTCCCAGGCACCACGGAACGCATCCGAGACCGCCTCCTTCAGTTCGTTGATGATCAATTTCTCTGGTGTGACGTCGTTCCATCGCGAGCGCGTGCTCAGCGCTTTGACGTAACGCAACACGCCCAAGTCGCCCTGAGGCACAACCATCAGGAGCGTCCCGTCCGCAAGTGCTTCATCACGGAGACGGCTGAGGAGAGCGTCAACTTGCTCACAGTACGTCTCTTGTCGGCGCATCCAGCGACCGTGGTGGAGGATGAATTCCTTCGCAGCGGCCTGGTCGCTGACCTGGTTGATCTCCAGCCAACAAACGTCATCACCTCTGGCAGTCGCGGTTTTCACTCTCTCCACCAGTGCACCAGCATCAAAACCTGCGTGCGATACCTCCGAGATGGTTGGGTGCTGCGAACTCTCCCCAGGAGAGTCCACGGGTGTAGCATTCTCGTACTTTTCCACCAGGGTCTTGGCGTGGTCGGAAGGGTTGTGGACACCCAGTTGGAGGTGACCACTGGCGTACAGATCCCACGGCTTCCTCTCCTCCAAGACCCAGTCGCCCGAGAGTTTGTGCTCATACTTTAGCATTGCCAGTCGTTTCTTTCGGGATGCCAGCTTGTCGGGAAGCGTGTCGTAGGCCGTGCTCGAGATGGCAGTCTCGGGTATACCGTATTCCGCACCACGACGCACCTTCTGGATGAGCAGCTCCATGGCAGCACGGGCGTCTTCCGCTGAGTCGTGGCCGTCCTGGAGCTTGGTTTGGATGTTCTTGCCTAGATACGTCTTCGTCAGCATTTTAAGCGAGGCTCTGAATGGAAAGCCTCGCTCATGCGGGTACAGAATGGCCGTGTCCGCGATCTTCGTGTGGACGATACGCAGTGCGCGCAGGTCACTCGTCAATGAGTGACCCACCATGATCGTGTCTTCAAACAGAAACTTCTCCAACAGGTCGCGCTGCACATCGGCGAGAATGTAACGCGTCGAGGTGAGCAGTTCTTCCGTGATACCGCTGTACTGCGTGTGGTAGTTGATGATCGTGTTTTGCGGCTTCACGAGCTCGTCGTACACAACCTCACCGAGAACGTTCACAACGGTGATTCGCGTGAGCTCCATACCGATGTCAGTCTCGCACATCTCACAATCCAATGCGAGCACATCAGGAGTCGACGGCTTTGGGAGAGACGCCGGACGAGGCTGGGTCGTCACAAACACATCGCGGCTCGCCCCCTTCGACTCCTTCATGAGTGCCGCCTGTTCCTCAGCCACGTCGACGGGAAACAAATGATGGGCGAGTTCTTCTTTCGACACCACAAATTCTTCATAGTCCTCTTGCTTCAGGCTGGACACGTCAAACGGCTGGTTGGATGTTGATTCGCTAATAGTCGATGCCTTGCTAGACCCATTCTTCGTGCGAATAACTGCTCCGTTCTCGTCCCGAGGCACATCCGCAAGCGTAGCCTTGATAAGCGACATTCGGATGCTGCGAGGCTGGTCCCCGTCGGTTCGTTGGCGCTTCGTCTTCATGTGGTCGGGTGTCTCATGCGCGTAGGTGGCGTCGGTGACAGATTCCGTGGCGAAATAATGCATCGAAGTATCTTCCGCCACGAGCACATCCAGACTAAACGAGTCGTCGTCCTCATCGTCCTCGCCTACCAGACCATCGGCTTCGTCGGCCTTGTTGCGCTGGAGGCGCCACTTGAGATGCAGGAGATCGCCGTCCAGCTCCCAGGTTCCACCTTGCGGCTGGCTCTTGCGCGCGAACACCCCAGTGGGCTGCAGAATGACTTCGTCACTCCAACCAACGGAATGCACCATCAAGAACGTGAGCTCGTGCTCGTAGAAGAGCTGATCTACCGTAAGATCCCTACGCAGAAAACACACACACATACGCACACCAGTTAGACACAAGATACGGGTAAGAGGCAAGCAGCAATGGAAACGCACTTGGTTTCAACAGGCCGCTTGGGGAATCGATACAGCAGTTGCGGCAGCGGCGTTTCACGGCGCCGGTCCTGGCTCGCGTTCGATAGCATGCATGGGACAGACGTGCACCCGTCAAAGAACGGCAGGTCTGGCCGGTGGCGCTGCAACACAGCCGGGTGGAGGTTGCCTAGCAGTACGACGCACACTTTGGTTGGCGCTGGCTTGGTCGGAAAGAGCGATTCCATCAGAAACGAGCTCACATTCGGCTTCTGGTCCAGCACGTTGAGCATCACGTCGCGCAGGTCGTCTACGTCCAACCGCTTCCGCGAGCGCGTCGTGAGCGCCTCGGCCCACCGCCCAAAGTTGAGCAGCACGTAGCTGCTCGCGACCTGCCGCGGGAATCGCAGGATCACGCCTTCCGAGTACTCGGCGTCTTCTCTTCTCCTCGGCTCTTGATCATAGCTGCTCGACGAGGCGCTGTTGCTTGGGCGTGGCGCGCCACTGGACGCGTGGCGGTACGGCGCGCCATTCGCGGCGGCCACTCCGCCGTCCGAGTGGGTACGCTTCACGCCGACATGGGAGGGCGCGACGTACCCGCTGGGCGACGGCGTGCGGTATCCACCACCGCTGTGCTGTAGCGCAGCGTACCCACCTTGCGGTCGAGGCGGCGCTGGCACGTACGGCTCGATGGGCCTGGCCGCGTGCACCGGGCGAGGAGCTACTGGTGGCACCGTAACCCCGTTTCCAGGCGTCCGTTTCTCCAGGTCGTTGGACGCCGCGGAGGCAGCACTTGAAGTTGCGTTAGACGCGGCGCCATTTGAGGGCGCCGGCGTGACCTCCGGCTCCTCTCCTTCCTCGAGGATCTCGCCGTCTTCATAGTCCTCGTCGGTCATCTTCCCTGGGTTCCGCTTTTTGGCTGCCTCCAATGCTTCCCGATGCTCTGGCAAAGTTGACGTGTCACAAAACCAGAATAGCTCGCTTTTGTGACAGTGGGGTACGCCTACCCACCGTAACCCGTGTCGCATCCCCTGTTTCTTGGGGTCCAGCCGGACCTCCATTGTCGGATACGTTCTCGTAGTCGCATTTCATCATTAATTAGCAGAGGTATGACAGTACCCGCTTTTAGAAAACGCGACGACAACACCACTGTCCCCCATCACCACCATCCCGGACAAGAGACGAGAAGAAGCACGGCATTCCCCTCCGTCCCTCTCTCTCTCTCTCTCTCTCCTAACGCCTCCACAGTGCCCTCCCGCGACGGCGCCGTCCAGTGGGTGCGAGCCAGAGCCTCCATCTCTCCATCCGCAGTAACCCACTGCCATCCTTCCCCGCCCTCCTCCCAACGTCACCTGCTGTCGGAGTCCGACTGAACCCGGTGGGACACTCGCTGCTCTTCCAAGGGAGGGACCGCGCGAGGGACAGGGCATTCAGGGCGACCTACGCTTTCTCTCCACCGACGCCGCATCCATTTCGGCCGCCGCGCGCTCCGCACCACATCGAATAAGAAGAAGGCCATGGGCGGCGTGTACACCAAGGTGCTGGACCCGCGGTCGCTGCGGCCGGGCGACCACATCGCGATCTGGGACTACAGTCGCTGGCCCATCAGCTACCAGCACCACGGGCTCGTGTGGGCCTCGGGCGACACGCTCGCGGACATCAAGGTGTGCCACGTGTGGAGCCCGCTCGAGGGCTACGCCGAGGCGCAGGCCGACTCGTGCTTCCGCATCTCGACGCTCGAGGAGTTTCTCTACAACCGCGACGTGCGCCACCTGCGGCTCGTCGAGTACCACACGTCCGGGCTCCGCGAGATCCTCTCGCGCTGGGGTGAAGTGCACCTCACGAAAAGCGACCTCCCGGAGGTCGTGCTCGCGCGCTGCAAGTTTCTACTCGGGCTCGGCCGCGGCGACTTCAACATCTTCAAGCAGAACTGCGAGCACGCGGCGCACTGGTGCATGACCGGCGAGCAGTGGTGCAAGCAGAACCTCACGCGCGCCAAGGGCCGCGTGCCCTTCGAGAGCCGCATCCCGTCCGAGGACGTGGACCAGCTCTACCGCGAGATCGACGACATCAAGGCGCTCTCGCGCAGCGTCGTCGACAGCGTGCTCAAGCTCTCGGGCAAGCGCGTGTTTTTGCGTGTGAACGGCAACCAGTACGTGCGCATTTTGCCGAGCGGCCAGGTCGACGTGGTGCCGCAGGGCGACTCGCCCGAGCACTGCGGCCGCTCGACGTTCCGGCTCGAGTGCTACTCCAAGGTCTACAACTGCATCAAGGTGAGCTTCGTGCACGAGGAATCGGGCGAGTGCATGTTTTCGCGCTCGACGTACTCATGCTTCCGCGACCTGCGCATGAAGAACCCGCTGTGGGTGCGCGGCAAGACGGGTCTTCAATGGGAGTACTCGTCGCTGGGCTACCTCAAGAGCATGAACCAGCACCGGCGGTACGTCGGCATCCGCGAGGGCGATGGCCTGCTCGTGGACGTGAGCATGCGCGGCCAGGCGTGCCGCTTCGAGTTTGTGCCCTGCGAGCCGCTCTCAAACGGCGGGTACTCGCCGCCCGACATTGGCAAGGTCACGCGCGCGTTCAACCACAAACTCTCGATCGCCCACATGGAGTCGCGCAGCATGCGCGACTTTGAGAACGCGCTCAAGAAGGACGAGGCGGCCGTGAGCAGCTCGGACGTCATCACGGCGGCGGTCTAACCGCCTCGCAACCTCCCACACCACTCCACCTTATTTTATAGTGAGACCGACTCCATCCACCAAAGCAACAGCTTTCGAGTCCCCCGAAACCTCTCATGAGACCAGGCACGAGCGATTCGAAGCTCCCCCCTACGTATGTACGCAGCATGAGCTGACGCCAATACAAACCGAAAACCAAGACTGGCAGCTTTCCTCTTTCTCGAGCGGATCTGAAAGGATCCGATCCTCGAGTGGTTGGTTTAGCTCCGTTCCGATTTAGGTGGTCGTACTGTACGGTTGATGCCGACCGATCGGGTCATGGCAGGGGTTATAAAGACCGATACCAGCCGCCTCCATGGAGAGCTAGCTGGTGGCAGGAATGAGACCGCATGGCCCAAGCCATCTCGTCATGGGAGCACGGTCAGCGACGTATTAGTATCAGGTGCGAGCCCAACTTCAACCATCTTGGTTGGCTGAAATAATGAATACCCGACTATGGTTGGATGAAATTGTGCTTATTGAAGCTCTGACGTTTTGGTTTCTTCAAGTTGCACACGCGAACAGCCAGCCGGCGCGAGGAGCTCAGTTGTCAATTTCTCCCGCATTTGGGACAGCGCTGAGAGTTCAGCGTGTCGCCGCTCCGCTTCGCAACGGCAACGGCGCCGCCCCCACACCGAAGAGCCTCTTCATCAGCCCCCCACACAGGGCGCATTTACCTCTCCGGCCGCGCTTCCCCGAAGGCACCATCGACTGAGCGACCATGAACGTGATCTACTCGGTCAAGGACTACGTCACCAACGTGTTCGACTTCCACCAGGCCACGGCCTCGGGCGCGATCGACATCGTCGCGGTGCAGCACGAGAGTGGCGCCGTGCACTGCACGCCGTTCCACGTGCATTTTGGGCGCGTGGAGCTCCAGAACATGGCCGAGAAGACCGTCACGCTGGTCGTGAACGGCGCGGTCGTCCCCGATGTCCACATGAAGGTGCGTAGTGGGTATTGCGTATGTGGGATGTGTCGCGGCGGCAATTCGGCGTCACTTATCATATCTGTATATGTTTTATAGCTGGGAGCTGCGGGCGAAGCGTTCTTCGTGGACTCGGTCGAGTCGCCGGTCGACGACGACTACAGCACGTCGCCGCTCGTGAGTCCGTCAGCGGCGAGCGCGCAAGTGGCTGCGCCACCCTCGCGAGCTTCAGTGCAGACTCCACCGTCAAATTTTCTATCGCCGACGTCCGCCAAAGAGAAGACTGCGACAACCCCGAGTCCTCGCGATGGACGGCAGGACAAACAACAGCAGAACGCCGGGGCCGCCGAGTGGCACGACGCCTACCGGTAAGTTGGTCTACTTATCTACACCAGTGGGCACAACGGAAGTCTGATGGATCGTCTTGTAGGCTCGTGTCGGAGCCACGTCTACCTGCTCTCCACCGGGAAGCGAGCGCACCGTCCGAGCGGCTCACGTGGGGCTGGGGCGCGCTGCCCATCGTACGAGCCGCCTCCGTGGCCGATCTGAGCGTGCTCGCGGAGGAAGCACATGCCGATGAAGAGACCCATACGATGGTGAAGAGCGACTCGGTCTATTTTGATGCTGTCGAGGCCGAGAACCTGCAGACTGGAAGCTACGTCTCCGGTACGATTGGTTCAGTGTCCTTGCGGTCCACTCGAACCTCTGCCTCTAACTCGCTCCCAATCTCTTTGAAACGATAGACCACCCGTGCATGTCGCTGTGCGGCCACTTACTAGAGCAGGCCCAGACCCGCGAACAGGCCCACGCGATCTTCTCGGACCACATCATCACGTTCGAGTCGTTCAAGGAGAACGCCGCATCGTTTCTCCAAAATCCGGACCTTCGCTTCCTGGTCAACGGAAAGATCTGCCCGTTCAACGCCGACATCCAGGCGTATCTCGTCTCGCGTGTGCTCTTCCCCAGCTCACAACCGCTGCCGCTCACGTGTTCGTGGACAGCCAGCTCCCGCCAGCAGTCGCGGCGTCCGTCGGAGCGTCAAGAGTCTTCATTTTGGTTTGGAGACTTGGATGAGGAGGACGAGGAAGACGAGGACGACGACGAAGATGCGCTTGGCCAGGAGAACGGAGCGTCTCGCCCACGACGGTGGTTCCAGTGGTTCCCTCGCTCGTCGTCCACAGGTTCATCCTCTTCCTCATCGTCCGCTTTCCAACCAGTTGAGATTGCCCCCGTCAAACCACCAACTCCAGCGCAGCAGAATTCGACGCCGCCGGTCTTTTTCCGCAAGACGCTCCAGCCGTCGCAAGAGCAGCTCGCGCGCATGGGGCTCCGCCACGGCACCAACGACATCGAGTTTGTCGTCGCGACGGCCAACGGCTCCGAGCGCGTGTCGGCGAAGCTCTATCTCTGGTCGGTCTCGTCCAAGATCATCATCGCTGAGATCGACGGCGCGATCTCCCGCGCGCCCAGCGGCAGCGCCCGACGGCTCAGCGCTCTCCTGACGACCAGCAAAGACAAAGACCACGCCGGCCCGCACCAGGGCGCTCTTGAGTTCTATGCGCGCGCCGCGCGGAACGGATACCGCATCGTGTACCTCACGAGCCGCGGGCTCTCGCAGGCGGATCTGATCCACCAGATGCTGCGCGGCTCGTCGGGCAACCGAGACCAATTGCTGCCGAACGGACCAGTGCTGCTCTCGCCCGATCGGCTGCTCGAGTCGGACGCCGACGACACGACCTGCGTGACGCGCGAGTTCAAATTCGCCGCGCTCAACGGCCTCCGCACGCTCTTCCCCGAGGACGTGAACCCGTTCTACGCGGCCTTTGGCAAGACCTACGCCGACAGCGTCGTGTTCACGCAGGTGGGCGTGTTCCCGGGCAAAGTGTTTCTCGTGGACGAGGGCGACGGTCGGCTGCGCCACCGGTCGATGATGAACTACCAGGAATCGTACTCGAGCTTGCTGGGGCTCGTAGACAAGATGTTCCCACCGACCTGCTCACCGTCGCCGCGCCACCCGACACGACGAGACAGCAGCGCGCTTGGCGACACGGACGCGTCGACTTCCTCGTCGCTGACGTCTTCGTCCATGTCGCTGCCGACCACACCGAGGTCGGCCGCGGTGCCCATTCTCTCTCCGCGGGCGTCCATGAAGCGCGTACTCAGCGCGACCGAAGAGTTTGTGTCGGACGTGCTCTCGTCCCACGTACGGACGCGCAGCATGGGCGACGAGGCCTACAACGACGTCAACTTCTGGCGCATCAAACCAGGCTCCATACCGTAACACACTAACTATCACCATTTCCTCGGGGAGTCGACGTCCCCGACCCGTGCTGTCACAACGACGATTGTCATCTTTACTGCTGGTCAGGGCGACCGCGGCCTCGCAGGTGTGTGTTACCATCCTGGCGGGCAGTGGTGTTGCCTCACGAGACAACGCCACCGGAAGCGATAGCCGCCTCCGTCACTGCCTCCTCCCCCCCCCCCGAGTTGTCCACATACAAATCACTGGCCCAGCGACCACAACCGCGAGATCCACCAACGAGAGCTCCTGGCGCGCGCGGCTCGGCGACCGACCACCAAGTTGGCCTCCACGCCGGAGCAAGAGACAGATGGAAAACACGAAGGACAAGTCATCGTGGCGTGAAGAATACCAATCACTGCGCTGTCATTCATCGTGAAGTTATCCACCGAAACAAGGCCAAGGAGGGGAGAGGAACCCTTCACAGATTGCTTAGCAATATCCGAGCCGCACATTATTTCAATTATATTTAAAACTAGTTATCACAACGCAGCACGAAAGAGCCAGGAGAGGGGCGGTGAGAGCGATACAGGTCTTGTACGGCTCTGGGCACCAGACCACAACCGCTACGTATGCCAAGATCCCGAGCACCACGACGACGAGCCCGCAGCAACACGGCGCCGTGCAACAAACGTCAACTGGTTCTTCACCGCGGTTTCTGTTCTCCAACAATGGTGGCTTCAAGTTGCTGAGAGACGGCGCGTCGTCACCGCCGTCGTCCCGACGTCCGAGTCGGTGCTGTAGCGCGGTACCCCAGGTGTTTTCTCATCATCCAGATCTTGGTGCTCCACGGTCTCTTCCCTTCACAAACTGGAAAAACGAAGAGTGAAGACGCGGCAACCACCTTCGCCAGGCTCACGAGACCGTTGGGCGTGTCCCATAAAAAAAAAGCACCACGGAATCGTGTCACAGGTTGTTCGATACACGCAAAATGAATGAGACTGCTCCTGACCTCGCTCTTGGTTCGAGACTCTCTCTCTCTCTCTCTCTTCACTGTCAATGAAAAGAGCGAGAAGGCTGGTAACTACCCCTCCGCGAGACTGATGAGGCCGTTGGACGTGTCCCAGAGAGCAAACCCTCCTTCGTGTCATGCAGGAGAATGAGAAAACGGAAGCGCATCACATCAAAGGTTGTTTCGTTAAACGCAAAAAAAAGCATCGGGGGCGACTTGAGGCATCTCTCTCTCTCTCTTTTCCTCTGTCTTGCTCAGGTATGACATCTGGAACGGCTGGGGCTGGTACGGCTCTCCGAGTCGACGGTTCGGTCGTGACAGTCGACCGAGCGCCTAGTTCCAGCGGCCGCCACGGCGCCAGTCGTCACGCCCACGCCAGTCGTTACGACGGCGCCAGTCCCGGCCGCGCCAGTCATCACGACCACGCCAGTCCCGGCCGCGCCAGTCATCGCGGCCGCGCCAGTCGCGGCCTTGCTCTTCCGCGGACTCCAGCGCGTCGACTTCGTTGGCCTCCCCGTAGCGGCCGCGGCCGCGGTAGTCCCAGTCCCCACGACGGTCGTCACGGCGGTCGTCACGACGGTAGTCACGACGGTCATCGCGACGATCATCACGACGGTAGTCGCGACGGTCGTCACGACGGTCATCGCGACGGCGGTAGCGGTCCTCGTGTGCACCGCCGGCGACCGCAGCGGCCTCGTCGGCCGCGGTCCACAGCGCGTTCTGGTCGGCCGCAGGCGGCTGCTCCGCGAGGCGACGCAACTTGTAGCCCTGGCCGCCGCCCTGGTCGTCGCCACCACCACCGCCGCCTTGGTCGTCGCCTCCTCCACCGTCACCGCCGCCTTGGGCCGCGATGGGCTGCGCACACACCGCGAGCGCCGCGAGAAGAGCCGTGAGGCCCACGAGCGAGAGCTTCATCTTACTGGGGTTCCGAGTTGCTTCGAGGCGTCGTCGTGTGGTTACGCCAGCGCAAGATGACGAATGAAAGCAGTCGAGAGCGGGGCTGGACAGGGAGATTTCCCGAGCCTCTCGCGGTTGCTGAAGCGAGGGTCCTGGCGCAACGAGGACTTTTCCACGCGCCGGGGGCGGCGGAACATTTCCTGAAAACGTCCCACCTGACAGTTGTAAAAATCTGTTTAGGGTTAGAGATGGAATTTTTGGAAGCTCTGGATTGGCTAAAATATAAATGTATAGCACCTGATTGGTGCATCTTGAAGGAAGGACCACATAAACACGTTTTCACATCCATAAACGGGAGTAAGCAACGAATTTGAGCATATCCGAAAAGGTTTTTTGATTGATCTCCACTCAACGGCCCCACGCTGGGCAAGCTCACCCCCGTCAAGTTCCTTGGCTATACACACACGCACTCAGCTGGCCTTCTACCTCCTTGTTCTCCTTCTTCGCCATCATGAGAGGAAGCTGCCGTCTTCGCCTCGGACTCGCGCTAGTAGTCCCAGCGACCGCGGCGCCAGTCCCAGCGGCGCCCGCCGTGGTGGTAGCGGCGCCAGTCGTCGCTGTCGTGGTCCCCGTGGCGACGACGCCAGTCGTCACTGTCGCGGACTCCGTGGCCGCGGCGCCAGTAGTTCTCGTCGTTGTCGGCCTCGGGCCCCTGCATCGCGGCGGGATCGCCCGCGGACTCCGCCAGGCGGCGCAAGTGGCTGTCTCCGGTTTGGGCAGCAGTCGGCTGTGGCGCGAGCACTGCGAGCGCGGCGGCAGCGGCCGCCACGGCCACGAGACCCCACTTCATATCTTGCTCGGTGCACGACTCGGGAGAGGCGGACGGGAGGTCGGTTGGGGCTGGTCTCACTGCTTGGCAAATCGCCGAATGAGGCAGGCTTCCGTAGGCCCCTCACCCATACAACCGGATGCGGGCGACGTGGGGATCCACGACAAAATCCGTGATGTGGATCCGTCCGGATCGGTTCCGACCTTCTGCTTGTCGCGGCGCCGCCCTTCGCGCTGATGCGACGCGGGAGCAGTGATCGGTGGTGTGCCGCCCACATCCCTTTAATCGCCTCTCGTTTGTTCCCGATTGTCCAACACCAGTCAATGGAATCGCCCCGTCGAAATGGCTACTTGTCTGCCACTTCAACGAAAGAGAGGCTCCAACAGGAAGGGATACCATAGCGCAGATTCAGCTCAAAACGGGCGTGGACCGAATGGGATTGGGAACTTAGAAACGAGCTAGACAACGGAAAAAGATCGGCTTACCACTGGGGGAAACACAACACAGACGGGAATGCCTTGGCTTGGCTTGGCCCGCAGAAACACGTTACCGCTTACCAGCCACGGTTGTACCCGCCGTAGCCTCCGTAGCCGCGGCGCCAGCCATATCCGGGGTAGCCGCCGTAGCCGCGATAGCCGTAGCCGCCACCGTGGCCCCATCCGTACCCACGGTAGCCGTAGCTGCCGTACATCTCTTGGTCGCCTGGACCTTCCGCCCCCTCTAAAGCCTCGGGCTGCTCGTCCAACTGGCGACGCAGGCGGTGGCCGCCGGGCACAGTCTGTGCCGCCGACGGCGCGGTCTCCATCAACGCCACAGCCACGAACGCCCCGAGCAGCGCGAGCGACGGCTTCATCTCTTCCCTTCCACCTCTTGGTGTCTTGTGTTCTTGGTCTTCTTCGCTTCGCGCTGGCACCACCACTTGCAGAATGAGCCTGGCGGTAGCACTGACAGGGAGATGCGTCCGCCAGCTCGATGGCCGTCCAGCGTTCCCCCTTCAAGGCGTGGTGCTCGTTGCTCAACGGCGTCGTCGTGCATGCTCCGCGCGCTTCGGCTCGTGTCCCACACGCACCTGTCCCATCAGTCGCCAACACCGACCGGGTCTCCGGACGCGACTGTAGCTCGTAGCTTACTATGGCCCCTTGGACGTCGACAACACGGACTCCGTATCGAGCGACAGCGCGTTGATCACGGCAAAGATGCCGTCTCCTCGCAACGCCGCTGCTGCAAATCACACACAATACATAGCACAGTTGGGGTCAGTTCGCAAGCCAGCCCAGGCGCGCGGCCTCGTCGCATCCACTGGCCTCCAACCGCACCTTTCTCCTGGGCCGCCTCGCACGTACACCGGCCACCTGCCTCGTCGCTCGCCCCACAGGCGCTGCTATGCGAGAACGAGGCCGCCGGGTCGCTCGCCTCGCGCAGCAGCGTCTCCAGCGCGCGGAACACGTCGCTCGGCGGGTCCGCGAGGCCGCGTCGCATCTGCTCCACCAGGAACAGCAGCAGCGCGCGGTCCGCACGGTGCGCGGCCGCCTGCACGGGCAGTTGGCCGACCGCGTCCCGCACCCACAGCGCACGCGGGTTTGCGCGCACCATCTTGCGCACGATCGCAAGCGCGCCGTTGCGACACGCGTCGTGGAGCGGCGTCGTCCGCGCGGCCGTCGCGTCCGCCGCGTCCGCGCGCAGCCCGGCGTTCAGCAGCAGCGACGCGGCGGGCGCGTTCCCGAACGCCGCGGCCTCGTGGAGCAGCGAGCGGCCGGCGTCGTCCGCCAGCGGCACGAGCATGCTCGCCATGAACGCGTGGCCGCGCAGCCACGCGCGCAGGTCGTAGCCGCGCCGCACGGCCTCATGGCACGCCGTGCGGTGCTGCTTGTCGGCGCCCAGCGGGCGGCACACGTTCACGCGGCTGCCGTCGTCGTCGTGGAGCAGCAGTCGCAGCAGCAGCGGGCTCGCCAGCGCCTCGTCCAGCGCCGAGCGCCCGTCGGGCGCCACGTACGCGGCGTCCAGCTCATCGCGGTCGAACGTCGCGAGCAGATACTTGAGCAGCGCGACGTGCTTGTGCCGCAGCACGACCATGAGCAGTGACGCGCCGCCGTCGCTCTCGGGCTCGCGCGCGTTAACGCTCGCGTAGCACTCCTCCAGGAAGAACCGCACGCGCGCCGTGTCGCCCTCGCGTGCGGCCGCGAGCAGCGCCGGCGCGAGGTGCGGCTGCAGGTCGGCGACCACGCGCCAGGGCCACCGACGGCGCCGCGCCGCGCGCGTGTGGCGACTGCCGTTGGTCGCGGCCAGCGCCAGCGCGCGGCCCAACGCCGCGTCTCCGTTATTGTCGCTGGTCTCCTCAGTGGACGCAGAGGAGGCGTCGCTGAGCCACTTGCGGCGGATCTCGAGGAAGCACGCTTCGTGGCTGTGGAGCAGCGCGAGCCGCCAGGCCGTGCGGCCCTCGCGGTCCTGGAGATTGACGTCGGCGCCGTACGCGAGCAGCGTCTCCACGGCGCGCAGGTGGCCGCGCATCGCTGCGAGATGGAGCGCCATAAAGCCCACGGCGTCCTGCGCGTTCACGTCTGCGTGCGGCACCTTGGCCAGCAACGCCACCAGCGTCGCGTGGATTTCTTCGTCCACACGGCGTGCTGTCCCAGCGTCCTCGTACGCCGTGCGCGGCCGCAGCAGCGCCTCGTGGAGCACCGTCCGCTGCGACCACGCGTCGCGCTCGTGGCCCGAGAACACCTGCGGGAACAGCATGAGCAGCTTGACCACGATCGCGGCCATGCCCTGGCGCGCCGCGTCCAGCAGCAGGCTGCGCTCGCGGCCGCTGACCTCGTTGTCGCAGCGGTGGAGCCACGGCGCCTGGAGGAAGAGCTCAGGCGTCTTGGTCAGCAGGAACGACGCCAGCGGCTCGTGGTTGTAGAGGATCGCCAGCTCGAGCGGCGTGAGGCCGCGCGCGTTGCGCGCATATACAAGCGCCGGCGCCTGCTGAAGAAACAGCGGCAGCACGTGCGCGAGGATCTCCATGCGCCCGTGGCGGCACGCGAGGTGGAGCGCGTGGTTCTTGGTCGCCAAGTTGGTGGTCGTGAGCGCCACGGGCGCGTCCACGAGCCCAAAGCCGTCCAGCAGGTCGATCACGGTCGACGTGTTGCCGCGCACGGTCTGCACGAGCAGGTCGGTCTCCTGCTCGAGCCGCTCGAGCGCCACGCGGCGCCGCGCGAGGAACCCGCGCACGATGCGCGTGAGCGCGACCGCGCACTGCCACGCGCGCTGCTGGAGCTGGAACACGCACAAGTGGCGCGCGCGCGAGCGGCCGCGGAAGCCACGCACCACGCGCTGGATCGCGAGCGCGCACGCCACTCGGACAGCGCGCTCTTCGGCGACACGGATCGCCCACACGCGGCGTCTTGCCAGCACGCCACGCGCGTGGCGCTGGATCACTATGGCAGCTGGGTGTGCGCGCTCGGCGTCGCGCCGCCGCCGCTGCAGTGCCAGCGCCACGCGCGCCTGGCGGCACCGCTCGGCGTCCTGGATGCGCTGGCTCGCGCGTAGCTGGTGATGCAGTCGCAGACGCCGCACGCGCTGCCGCGCGCAGTAGCCGCGGTACACGCGCAGCAACAGCGTCGCGAGCTGCTGGCGGCGCTGCTCGCAAAGCCGCGTGCGCAGCTTTCGTGTCACGGCACTTGCCACCGTGCGGCGCCACTGCCGCTGGACCACGATCGCCGCACGCGTGGCGAGCTGCTGTGCGTGAAGCACGCGCTCGCGCTGGAACACACGCCGCGAGCGCCACCGGCGGTATGCGCGCTGGAGTCGCCGCGCGGCGTTGTGCGCGCATTCCTGGAGCTTGGCGCGGCGCTGCTTCTCGCCCGTGATGATGGCCGTGCCCTTGGTGACCTTGACCAGGTTGAGCCGGATGCGCTTGCGCACGCGCAGCTTCTCTTTGATCGTGACGAAGCGCCGCCGCAGCAAAAAGCCGCGGTACACGCGCTGCACCACGAGCGCGGCCGCGTGCTCCACCAGGAACCGCGCGCGGCGCTGCTCGTGGTGCGCCGCCAAGAACGCTGTGCGCTCCTGCGCGAGCGCGAACGCCTGGCGCGCGAGGAAGCGCGCGTCCCGTGCACGGTCGCCCTCGAGTGGCGCTTCCACGTACTGCGCATGCGGCAGTGGTGGTGGCTCGGCCGCGCGGTTCGCGGCGGTCGCCTTGGCCAACGATGTGGACGGCGCGGGGCCGCCCCAGGCGTGCTTGGCGGTCTTGTGCGGGGACGTTGCAGTCGTGGCGTCGTGGACGAACCGCGGGAGCGGCTTGACTGTCGTGACGACGCTCACGACGTCGCTGTAGGTGCAGCGCCGCGTGCCGAAGTAGAGGCTCGGCGTGAGCGCGAGCGGCGCGTTGACGGCCACGACGCGGCGGTGGCGCGCCTGCTCCTGCGCGCGCAGCCACTCGTCCTTGGCGCGCGCGCGGCTCTCCATGGCGTCCAGAGCGAGGACGAGGATGAGGATCCCCGATGGTGGTATTACTAGCAGCGGGATCTTGAAGAGCCGCGCGGCGCCATTTCTGCCAATGCGCGGTGGTCGCGATCCGCCCGCCTGTTGGACCAAAACAAAACTGGAAAACCTAATCGATGAAACAAAACGGCTCGGCCAAATGTGGAGACGCAAAAAGCGAGGAGCATCGAGAGAACACACAGCGGAGGCGGGGCCGAGCGAACGGAAGAGAACGAGCGGCGGCGGGATACACTGAGGCGCACCGCGACGTGAGACGCTCAACCGCTCGGTATCTTTGATCCCGGGAGAGATGGCTACATTATTGGGTGAGACCGTGGACGAAGAGCGCGTCCCACGTGACGTGGTCGAGTGGAACGATGGGCGCGATGCGCTGGAGGTCCATGGACACGAGCGCGAGGAGGACGAGAAGGAGGAAGGCGAGAAGGAGGAGGACGAGGACGAGGATCCGCTGAGCTCCGAGATGATCTCGCTGGAGGTGGCCCTCAAGACGTGCTGCTTCGAAGGCTTCGAGGGCAAGCGCATGACGTTTCTGTCCACGACGCAGCTCACGTGCTCGAACGTCATGTCGACAGCCGTGACGGCGCGACCGATCGACACGTCGGCGCGGCGGAAAAGCCACAAGGCGCTGTCGTCCAAGGCCAGCAACAACCAGCACGAATCGTCCAGCACGACCGAAACTGCGATGCACATGTACGCACAGCCCAGCGGCCCGGCCAAGAAAGTCAAGAAGAAGAACGGCAAGTACCAGGCGCAGCTGCCGTCGTTCCAGCGCAGCCTGCCGGCGCTGCCGATCCCCGTGAGTCGGCTCAACCGCGAGCTTCGCGACGAGCGCGACAAGTTCATGGCGCAGCTCCAGCGCGAGCGCGCCGACAAGGCGGCGCTCGACAACTGGGCCGCGACCAAGATCCAGGCGAGCTTCCGCGGCTTCCGCGCGCGTCCGCGCGTGGTCTCGTACGAGACGCGGAAGCGGCTCAACACCATGTCGTCGATCCGCCTGGACGTACGTACGTGCACCTGCACTTCTATCGTTGTTCCTGATGCTTACGTGGTTGCTCTGGAACGCGTTGTAGCTGTCCGACATGGAGCATTCGCTGATAAGCGCCTCCCCACTGGTGGCCACAGACGACAGCACCGACCAGCGCGGCGACCCGGCGGTGCCCGCGCCGTGGCGCAAGGAGATCCAGTCGCGCGCTGCGCACAAGCGCGAGTTCCGCGCGACAAAAGAGCACCGCCAGTACGCGGCCACGCGCGCACAGGCGCTCGTGCGGGGCTTCTTGGCCCGGTGCGCGTTTGCGCGGCGGTATGCGCGTCACATGGACGAGCTGTTCCACCGCGCGATCGTGCGTATCCAGAGCATGTTTCGCGCGTTCCGACTGCGCGTGCGCATCACCGCGGTCGTCGCCAAGCTGCAGCTCCAGGCCGCGATCCAGATCCAGAGCCTCATTCGGTGCGTTAAGAGAGGTTGGACGAAATTCAACCCCCTCGCCATACTCTAACCATCGTTGCTATCGCTACCTAGGGGCATCCAAGCGCGCGAGCGCGTGCTCACGCTCACGTTCGAGCGCAAATGCGCGCAGCGGCGCCGCGCCGGCGAGCCGCTGCAGTTCACGCTGCCGCAGCGCACGCACGAGATCGTGCGCACGAGCTGCCTGCGCGTGCTGTTTGCGCACCGCAAGACGCCGCAGCAGCGCGCGTTCCAGTGCGCAGCCTGGCACGACGAGCGCCAGCTGCTCCGTATCTACGTACGTCTCACGGGCCCACTGAAGGATAGTATCCGTTGTCCCACGGGGCTGATGTCTCCTGTGTGTCGGTGTTGGGAATGCCTTGCAGAAAGTATCCACCAAGCTCAACGTACAACGCCAGTGGCTGCTGCGCATGACGTTGGTGACGCCCACGGCCAAGAAGTGCAAGAAGCCGCGCGGCGCGCTCACGCGCCAGCCGAGTCGGTTCACCGGCCGGGTAAGCGACACGGGCCGGATGAGCTCCACCAGCAGTATGGCCATGTTGGTAAACGGCCCGTCGACGCCCACGAGCCCGTCGAACGCGCGCCGGCGCGCGCCGCCCGCGGGGTCCTTGTCGCCCGTGAGCTCGCGGCCGTCGAGCCCGAGCAACACGTCGGCGTCGCTGTCGTCGCAAACGCTTCTTGCGACGACGAGCTAACGCTGATAAAGCACCCGTACCCCACAAAACGTTTTTTTTTTCGACGGACCAGAAAGTGTTGCTTGGTCAGCGCGAACCGGCTTGTTGGAACCTGCTCTGGACGCTCTTGCCTTCTTCCGCCGGTCACCGGCGACTTGAAGCCGCGTTCTATGGCTGGGACGTTGCACCAAACTGTTGTTGCCGACAGCGCCAAGAGATAGACTGAGAGAGCCCGAAGTTCAGTCCGCTAAAGCGTCCAGTCGCACAGTCATGGCGGCAAACGCACTCGCTCCGTTCAACGAAACAAGTCGACCTTCACTCGAGCGCAGTATCGGGATCTTGGACGGGCGCTCAGATGGTGAGACCAGGCAGTGACCAACACTCACTACATCGTCCAGAGCCAGTTCATGTTGCCAAGAGTGACAAATCAAGGTGAGACAGTCGATGGATATTTGGAGCTGTTCATGTGTATCACAACTTATTTTGAGAAATCGAGCTGTTCGTTGCTCTTCGAGTCAGCTCCACTGATCTGTTCAGCATTAGAGAGCGATCCAGACCTTCCCGCCAAGTGTACCCAGTTGCGCTCGCACGAACGGCGGGCACGTTCCGGTCGCGCGTCCGGAAGGCGCTTTCACTGTGTTTTGTATAGGGCGACTGCCGCCGTCGACGCGCGCTGTCCGTTCGCCATGTGGCGCTTGCGGAGCTTCCCGAGCGTCCAGTGCGCCTCGGCGACTGGGTTCACTCCTACTGTATACTGACGCATTAGGGCGCCGGTGGACCAGCGGATCCCGGAGCAAGTCTCCCGTGGCCTCCCTCTCGTCTTTTTCCAGCGGGTGCCTCTTGCTCGACGACCAAGGAGCTCATTCCACAACTTTCCGGGCACTCCCCAGAGCGCCTCCTCCTCCTCTTCTTCTTCTCAACTCTCCTCCCTTCAACCATGGGCCAAGTGTGCAGCGGTTCGGCGGTCGGCAAACAGGTCACGGTCGCGCGCGACCCGGAGGACCAGGAGCTGGACGCCGTCGAGATGCAGGAGACCAAGATCCCGGAGTTCGACTCGTTCTTCGAGCGTGCCGCGGCGCCGCTCAACGAGATGGTCGAGATCCACAACGGCATCTACCTCAGCGACGAGAACCTCAAGCAGGCCGCCGCGGCCATGCAGGGCGAGACGCAGCTGCGCGTGGTGGTGTCGGGCTCGGGCCGCGTCTCGCTCGAGTTCTGGCGCTTTGACGAGAAGCAGCGCGAGGAGACGCTGACGCTCGGGCAGATCGACCAGACGCTGTCGGCGTCGGTCGAGCTGCGCGAGGCGTACGACCGCACGCAGCAAATGGTTGACAAGCTCCACGAGTCGCTCGAGCAGCCCACGAACGACCGCCAGTCGCAGTACGTGACCAAGCGCGGGCGGCTGCTTGTGACCAGCAAGGGCGCGCAGGACGCGTCCGTGCGCAACGTCAACATCGCGCTCTTCTCGCTGCGCAAGCAGCTCGCGCTCCAGGCGCACATCGCGAGCCTCTCGGCGGCCATGAAGATCTTCCTCCAGGAGCTCTCCAAGTCCGAGGACGTGAGCTCGCTTCGTGTTGAGACCGACGAGAACGGCGCCATCAAGCTCATGGCCGGCGACCGCGAACTCAACTTGAAGAAGCTCGACAAGCTCTCCAGGCCGGCGGTCCAGTTCCGCGACGCGCTCGTGGACCTGCTCGAGAACGTCGAGACGGCGGCCACGTCCGTGCCCGAGCTCGCCGAGCAGTCGAACGCGTTCCTGGCCGAGGCGCAGGAGTTCCCCGCCAAGGTGCCCGAGGCCGCGTCCTCGGCCGGGCTCGGCTTCTCTGATATGCCCAAGGCCGTCAAGACCACGGCCGCGAACGTCAAGGCGCTCGGCAACGGCCCGCACATCGCGCGCAGCACGACCACGATGATCCAGTACGCCGGTCGCGAGCTCTCCGAGGCCATGCGCAAGCCCCTCGGTGCGTAAGTTCAAGTATGACGACAACAGACGACGCGAGGTGACCGAAGACTCCCCCCTCCACCGCCGAGCGCATTGGAACGCTCGGTGAGGACTTTTGACGGGACACGCCTCGACGGCAGTGTAGTGTATTAGAATGAGTGCCGAGATTGCGTTCTTTTGAATATCATTTTGAATTGGAAGCAAACCTGACCGTTGCATACATCTTGTGTGGGAGTAAGTGTGGGCCTCTCCGTGACCCCATCAGCAGTGAGAGATCCTGATGTCCGAGAGCGGCCAAGCTTCCTGTCCGTCCGGATTCCGGACTCCGGAATGCCGCCAGAATAGTGTAGCCATGTCACTCGTACTTAGTCGGAGCGGAGCTCCTCATAGCACACGTCACAGATTCCGCACTTTACTGCCGAAGGTGTCGT
>JAADWV010000473.1:0-26708 GCA_023336295.1 Pythium folliculosum | reverse complement strand
CACTTTCCGACTATGCACGACACTGCACACGATGCTGATTGGCCATTCCGGTCCAGGCTCGCCAAGAAAAAGGCCACACGCGCTCCAGGCTGTGCATAGTCGTGGTTCGTCAGCGGCACTTAAAAAAAAAAAAAAAACATCACGCAGGCTCATACTGTAAACGCAACCAAGCAGCCGCTGCCCCCAGACATCCAGGGCGCCCCCACAGTGCGCTTCGAACAGTACGGCCGGACGGCGCGCCGACGATGGCCTTGCACGGTGGCTCTGACCGCCTCTTTTCTCGTCGTCCGCGGTGAGTCTCGACGCGCAGCGCGCGCAGGGGCAGTGTCCCGACAACGAATTTGTGTGCGGGATGCGAATGTCGCGAAGGGCGCTTGGTTCGCTGTGTATGAATCGTCCAAACTATGGCAAAGTATCGACGTCTCTGATAATATCAGTAAGTATTACTAGTACAGTATTTACATGATATCACAGAGGTGACATATCTTCTACCCACAAACACACTCAGACCTCTTCACAACACACTCAGATCTCCTCACAACACACTCAGACCTCCTCACAACACACTTAGAGTCTGAGTGTCTGAGTCATGCCTTCTCACAACAGTCTCATCTCCACGTGCAAGAAACGTCCAATTGCGCCATCTGGTAGAGCATAACCTGTACCAGGGTTGGGCCATCTGGTAGAGCATAACCTGTACCAGGGTTGGCACCCAGTCAGAATGCTACCTCTTCCACTGACAATACTGCGGATACCGGTTGAATTATAGTATTAGCGTGAAGTTGCTGCCACCACACCCGAGTCGCACGTACATTGACCTGTAAAATTTAGTATAAACGTATGCGACTGCCAACCCTGCCTGTACCTGTCTCCTCTATGCATCACTGATGACTCTGTCATCACGGCAGACAGGCGGGATGAAGCCATATCCCTAAAACTATGATTAGTTTGGGACACATGGATCCCTCGTTTACAACTATTTTCGGAATTTTCGGGACAGTTCCCTCATCCAGGCCCTTCGTCTTGTTTTCAAAACTGCAAAATCACGCGCCCATCTCCCCAAAATAAGACGCGACTACAAAGGATTCCTTTGTAGTCGCTTGGAAAGGAACATCGTGGATGCGACGTGGGTGTGGGTCGTTGCTGCGTGGTCGCAGGCCGGTTGCGCGCCGCGCATATCAGCACGATCTTCTTCGTTGCTTCAGCTCGGAGCGTAACGCGTCGCCAGAACTGCTCAGTGGGCTGCCGTTGCTGGGAGCGACACTATGGCGGTGCGCACAAAAGTACGGATCGCTGGAGGAATGGGAAGAGAAAGAGCTCGTGCCCTCGACGCTTTCGGCGTGGGACCGCCATCGACTGTTCATGCTCGTGAACACGCCGGCGCAGCTCGATTTTGACGCCGAACAGTTTCTCGCCGGTGCCAAAACGGCGCTCGAGCAGCTCCTGCTCGCGACCAAGAGCCGCGAGTTTGCGCAGTTGGTTCTCCGCAAACAGAACGGCGAGCCAGCCGAGGCCGCCGACAATCAAGTGGTGGAGCGTGTGCGCGCTTTCTGCACACCTCGCGGATTCGCGTTCCACGAGGATATCGCTCAGCAGGCGCTGGACCGGAAGCTGATCATTGAGGCCGAGCACGTTGAGGTGGAGAGCGTACAGCTGAACGAGTGTGTGTACGGACAAGTCACTGAGACCGAGTTCGAACAGGAGTTGCGCGGCAAGCGCCGGGTTGTCAACGAGATCACGGACGACGCAACGCTCGAGCGGCTCTTTGTTTCGGTGAAAGCCACAGTGAACGAGCGGCTGCGACGCGAACTGATTGGCGAAGAAGTTCAGGTCGTCGAACAAAAGAATGTGTACTTTGCTGTGCTCGCGTCCAACGTCACGACGCCCGACGTTGTCAACTGGGCATTTGTCGCCAATGTGCTGGGAAGTACGCTCCGCTCGAATGAGATCTCACGTGAAAAGCTGCCCGAAGCTCAGCCTCAACATACAACGGACCATCGCATTGACCGTGATGATTCCGCTACGACGAGCGCACACTAATAGACAGACCATTTGCGTGTCGAGAGAGACGTTGATTATAAGTGCTGGTCAATGACATAGCTTGCTGGTTTTGCAACGCGCCGTTGTGGCCGGTTTAGCACCGCCATCTCGATGCCGTCCTCATCGAGACGCCGCACTCGCTTCCTCGGTCGCTCGGCTGTCTCTCCGGCAGCGACTTGCGCCTGGCGTCTCATCTCAGCAGTTGCCTTCGCGCCGCGTAGAAGCGCCTCACCCCGCTCCATCGTGCTGTCATCGGGCTTTTTGCGGATAACGCGCGTTTTGCCGCTCTTCGTGACGCGGTGGTTCGGCTTGTCTCCGTCGAAGTCGCCCTGCTCGTGGTCGCGCTCGCCGAGCTTCACCTTGCCGTCAATCACCAGTAACTTGTCGCACGCAGTATCGTACAGCGTTGGGTTCTGCAGGCATAGCCCCGCGGCTTGTTCGTGCAGCTTGGCTTCTTCGTCCAACAGTCGCATCTCGTACGCCTCCCGATCGGGGCCATCGAGGTCCATCTCTTGGCTACGACGATGGACCGATCGGATCGCGGTGAGAATATCGCGCACGTGCTTTTCCATGCGGCGCATCGCCTCCTCATCGTCTATCGAGCTATCGGACGCACTGCCTTCATCGTCTTCGACCACTTGCTCTGAGCCTTCGGTCTGCGCGCGGGCCGCCCGTTCCTGCTCCTCTAGTTCTTCCTGCTGCTCCCGCTCGAGTCTCCGCTTAGCAAGCGCAGCACGGCGCGTTTCGGTCTCGCGCTCTTTATCCAAAATCACTCGCAGGTTCTTCGCCACTTGCTCTTCGCGGGTCACTCGACTGCGTCGGCGAAGGATGTCGAGAATGTCCTGGTCGCCCTTGGTGCAAATGCGGCAGCGTCGCTCGCGCGCGTCGCGCTTGCGCTGCGTGGGCGAAAAGTCGGTGTCTTTCAGCCACGTGCGCTGGCAGCACGCGCACGAGATGTCGTCCGGGTTGGGGCGGCGAGGCGGTTTGATGCGCGTCTTGAACTGTTGCGTGCACAGCGCACAGTACTCGTTCGAAGGCGCGGAGCCCGGGTCGCCAGCCACGACGGTGGTTGTGGTCTCCGGCACGGACGGAGGTGGAAGAACCGGCTGCGGAGCCTCAGTCTCCTCTGATGCCGCCGCAGGCGCAGCTAACATGAGGGCGAGGATCGAGTTAGGGGCAACGCCCGGCGGCAAAGGTACGGCGGCACCATTCGTTGGGATCTCGGCGGTGGTTGTGACGGCGGCGGCAGTGGAGGAGGAGGAGCCCTCGGCTGGGGGAGCTGCGACTCTAACGGAACTTTCGCGCTTCATCTCGCGCTTCACCGCGCGCTTGGTGGTGTGCTCACGCTCACGTTCGCTGTCGGTCTCGGTCGTCTCTCCGTCGTCCACGGCGGTGTCGCGCCGCGCGGCCTCGTGCTTCAGCGCGGTTGCCATGGTCGCGCTTTCCGGTCCGAGTCCAATAGTGACACCAACGTGTACTGTGGCGCCCTTGTAAAGCAATACGATTTCTCAAAGGTACTAGGGGTTGACGCACACCTACTATGTTAGGGTAATGCGACCAGATCCAAATGCTGGTGCGACCTTCGTGCCACATGCTGTCTCACGTCACAGATACATTCACTCCGCCGAAGACGTGGAAGCCCCCATTCCTTTCCCTTCAGTTATCGCTTCGAGCGATATGGAGGCGACCGCAGCGCTCGCCGAGATTGCGCGGCGCGTCGAGGGCGCGATAGAGCGTCTTGACCAGCGCCCGTCCGCTGGAGAGCGATCCCACCCGCAACAGCCTGTACGTTCTGTTCTTAAGACGCATCCCGATGAGAAGACGCGCGTCGCTCGGGAACAGCTACATGACGGCGACACGACCGAGACGGAAAGCGACCGAGACGAGGACGAAGTCGAAGACACCAAGGTCGGCGTAGCCCAGACTCAGCCGGTGCGATAGTCAGTCGGCTCGCCGTCTCCGCCTCCTAAAGAGACGTCTTCCACTCGATCAACGCGGGCGACAGCTCCCCGGACGGCACGTAGTAACGTGGAGACAAACGACGACAGTGACGATGTTGAAATGGTTCCAGAACCTACGCCCACGCCCGCGAAAGCGTACACACGGCCAACCCTACGGTTTCTCACGTCACGCGTTGCCATCGCGATCGCAGCGCGAGAGAAGCCCACCGGTTGTGACTTTTGTGACCAGCCCTTCACGCCTGCGACCGGGCAGGGTAATTCGTCGGGTCGCTCCCGGTGCGCGTGCTGCAAGCGCCCGTTGGCGTCTGATGCCTTCTCGAGCGCTGCGCTACAAACCACAAAGAACGAGACGCGGTGCTTGGACTGCGAGAAGGGTGGTGCGGGCGCGTTGGCGAAACTGCGCAAGGTCAACGCGGACAAGAAGCGGCTCGCGAACGAGAAGCGCAAGGCGACGATGGCGAAGAAGAAACAGCAGCAGCAGGGACAACAAGCGGGCGGCGGCCAAGCCTCTGATCGACCAGACGAGGAAGAGGAAGACCCAGTAGTGGCGAGGCAGCGCAAGCGGCGCGAGCAGCTCTCTCAGCGCAATTTCGCGACATTCAGTCGGCTGATCCTACAGGATATGGGCGTTGGAGACTTGGCAGGCGGACTGGAACGACTACGGAAAGACCGTGCGCGTCAAGGTCGCAGTGTTGTCGGGAAGAAGCGACGAGGAGGCGCCAACCACGATACCTCTACTAGTAGCGACGAGGATGGCAGCGACAGCGATCGACCAGCGAACCCTCGCGGTGGCAAGCGACGGAACGTCAAGGCGGTCGCGGTTTCGTCTCGGGCCTCAAAGCCGTCTAATCCAAAGGCGAAAGGCAAGGCGGCGACATTACGTGGGACTGGCGCCCGCGGAAAACACCGAGCACCGGCGTCGCCCGAGGTGATCGAGATCGACGACAGCGACTAGGTGTGCGTCGTGGTGGCTCGGACGCTCTCCTCGCGGTCTAGTAGCCGATGAGGCTTGGGTCCACTTTCTCCTAGTCAATTGAGTACAGTACAATAGAGAACAACAAACATGCCCTCCACGAGACAATGGTTGTCTGCGGTGCAACAAGGTCCTTGGCTAGGATGAGCCGTGAGACCTCACTGCTCGTGGCGCCATCGAGGTTCCTATTGAATTCCTCTCCAGACCTATATCGGATATTAGAGGGTGTACAGTACACAACGCATGACGCACCATCATTTCGCAGTTTATGCCCACTTGTCAATCGCGCGAACGCAGATGAAGATCGTTGCTGCTGCCGCCCGCCGCGCACTGTGGGCGCGCGCGCGCCCCGGGGTCCTGCGCATGGGCGTACGTACGTGCCCGCTAGACCGCAGCCGCCGTGCTGCGCTGACGTGTAGTTTGTCTCCCCACACACAGAAACGCGCGTTCAGCGAGTCCTCGCCGCCGCCACCTCCCTCGCGCGACGTGCTGCCGCCGATCGGCGCGTGGGCCTACTTCAAGCGCATGCTCGACCGGCGCGACACGTTCGTACAGAGCCGCGACCGCGGCGTGTTCTCGCCCGACATGTCGAGCCTCAAGAGCTGGCTGCTCTTTGGCGTCGCGCAGCTGCCAAGAGAGACTGTCGTGGACCTGCCCGAGTTCCTCGACGGCGCCAAGCTCGCGGTCGCGAGCGTGCTGCAGGCCACGAGCTCGCGCGACTTCACCGAGTTCGTCGCGGCGGCCGCGGAGCCGGCGTCGCGTGAGTCGGAGAACGCGCAGCTGCTCCAGCAGTGGTGCACGCCGATCTGCTACGACGTGATGGTGGACAACGTGCGCCACTCGTGGAGCAACCAGCGCATGTACGAAGTGGAGAGCGTGGACGTGGAGCGCGTGTTCCTCACGACGGTGCGGTACGACCGCGTGAGCGAGCAGGAGCTGCGCGAGGACGACAAGCTCGCGCAGCAGGTGCTGATGCAGCGCAAGTGGAGCGAGGACGCGACCATCGAGCGCCTCCAGCTCAACGTCGGCATCGTGACCACGGAGCGCACGAGGCAGACGCTGCTGGACCAGAATAAAGTGCGCGTCGTGGACAGCAAGTGGTACTACCAGGCCGCGCTCGTGTCCGAGGTCACGTCGCCCGACGACATCGACTGGCGCGTCGCGGCGCTGGTCGCGGAGCGCGGGCTCGGGCAGAAGCTGCTATCCGTGTCGACCCTGGAGACCACGGACACCAGCAGCGACGAGCAGAGTACGCCGAGTAGTAGCGAGGAGGAGGAACACAAGTCGTAAATGGATCTGCTTGTGAACGTTCAATCTCGTTGACCGGTCTTCAAGATCACATTGTCACCGTGTGGCTTTCTTTTGTGATGAAAGAACGCGTCTATGTTGTGTTCATGGCTGTCGGCGAAAGCGAGCGTACTGGCGACGGAGCGGCTCACCCGAGCGGTTCCCGCGCCGTGCGCTTCATCATCGCCGGCGTGGTGTGGAACTCGCTCGCGTCGACGATCGCCCAGTCGAGTTGGCTCGGGTCGCTGACGTTGGACTCGAACGTCCACGTGAACGTCGACTCGAACGTCTGATGGTCGTCGATCGCCGCGGCGGCGCCGTCCGCGGCACTCACGCGCACGTGCTCGACGACTTCGTAGTCGACCTCGAGCCGCAGCCACTCGTCCTCGTGGTACCCGAGCTTCTGGGCGTGCTCCTCGGGCAGGTGCCGCATGTGGTAGTCCACCGACGCGAGCCCGACGTGGCGGATGTCGAGCCCCTCGAGCACGAGCTTGGTCTTGCGCGGCTCGGCGTGGACCGCGAGCTGCTGCGCCTGGCGGAGCGGCTTGCGCGTGAGCGTCGCGAGCACGGCGCTGTTGGTCGTGAGCTGCTCGAGCACGTGCGACTCCACACGTGGGTACGTCATGCCGTCGCCGTCGGACGCGTAGAGCTCGCCGTAGACCGTGCGCATCGCGTGGGTCGCGCCCGTGAGGAACTCGAACAGGTCCACGGTCGTCGCGCGCGGCATGCACGTGAGCACGAACATGCGGCTGCGCGCCTCGTCGCGCGAGTGGCGCGCGAACACGCCGCTCTCGTAGTAGTCGATGAACTGCGACCAGCGGCCGCAAACGCGCGACGCGACGCCCCAGCCGCGGCGCAACATGTACGGATATCCGAACGCGCGCCAGTGCGAGAGCCCGCCTTCATTGCGGTCGTCGCCCGCTGGCGGTGCCGGCGCGGAGCTGAACGCGCGGCGCTGTGCGGACAGCGACGCCGCGGCGCGGAGCCGAGGAGGCCGCAGCATGTGATGATCGTGGAGAGTTGGCTTCGGTCAGCCACGAAGATGAAGAGCTCCAAGTTAACGTGTGAAGGTCTACTTATGTGGGTGACTACGGTTCTTACACGTTAGACTCATGAACCCTTGCCCTGATGCCCCCGAAGGGATCCACGATTCGTCCTCCCCTTTTTGAAGTCACTGATGCTGTGCCGGCGATCAAGCAAGCCTCATAATCGAGGAGAGTGATGCCTGTTCTGTTTCTGGCTTCACTGACAAAACGTGTGTGGATGCCACTGTTTCGTGGGTCGCGAACGACTCACGCGCCGTCGAACATTTCGGGTGTTTCGTGCAGTCCTTGGAGCTTGTTCTGGGTTCTGAAAAAATTGGCGAGGCATCCCACCGTACCCGCCTTCTGTCAAACGCGACTGATTATGGCTCGAAACGTGCACACATCCACTGCGACAGTCGGTACCTACCCTCGTATGATTGGCTAATAACCTTCCCCTAATCGATGAAGCGTCCTCTATTCGAGTCAGAGTCAGCGCTTCCACGAGGTGTCTCCGGCAACACCTCATCTCTTTGCTGTGCTCCCGAAACGGCGAAAACGCTGTTCCAAAGGCGCCGCAATCTGCTCTCCTCCCTCCTCTCCTCCTCCTCCTCGTTCTCCGCTCCGCTCCACGGCAAATCCCGTCTCCACGAGAGGAGAACACTATCCTTCTCTTATTCCAGGGGATAATGGGTAGCAAGGACGAGACGGACGCGCGCGTGGTCGCGGCGCCCGCGACGCAAGAGCGCACGGCGTCCGAGCGCGCCGCCTACGCGCACCAGCCGAGCTCCGAGAGCGTGGGCACGCCGCCCGACCGGCTCAGCAACGAGCAGGCGTGGACGCTCGGCACGCCGCCGTCCACGTCCTCGGTCTCGCGCGCGCACGACCACGTGCAGTTTGTCATGATGCAGTCGCAGTCCACGGGCGCGTCGCCCACGGGCCCGGGCGGCGCCAGTGCCGCGCGGCCGCACTTTGTGTCGGTCACCTCGGCGTCCGGCGAGATCGCGGACGACCAGCTGAGCCACGACTACGAAGAGGCCGTGTCGCCGCTGTCGGCGCCCAGCGACAACCGCCGGCGGCGCGACAGCCACGACGGCGGCGCCTCGTTCCTGCGCGGCTTCTCGACGCCCGACGAGCGCCGGTACGCCGCGTCCTCACCGGGGGGCCGCCTCAGCCGGCTCGGCAACCGGCCCTCGAACGGGCTCAAGTACGTCAGCGAGCGCAACATCAACCGCGACACGGCCCACGAGCTCGCGCGCCAGGCGCTCTCGCACCGCAAAGTCTCGATCGGCGACGTGACCTTTGACAACCCGCGCGACAGCAACCTCCGAGAAAGCGTGCGCCGCGTGCACGTACGTCGCTATCTTATTTCTATAGAGAAACCACAGCTGAGATGTGGGGATAGTATGCTGACAACTGTTCTGCTTTTTTGTAGGCCTACTCGCGCCGCGAGGCGCCGCTGGACTACGAGCTGACCGCGGGCGTCAAGTTCAAGGGCCGCGCGGTGCAGCTCTCGATGGACCGCGACGTGCTCGAGTGGAAGCGCAGCGAGACCCGCGTGGTCGGGCGCATCGACACGGACGACATCGTCGCGGCCCACGCGCTGTCCACGGGCAAGAAGACCAAGGACCCGAACAAGCCGCTCGAGTTCTCGCTGCTGGCGTTCCGCGTGCACTACTTTGTCAAGGGCAGCAAGGGCAACAACGAGAAGGCGCTCAAGCGCAAACACAAGTTTGTCGACTTTCTGTGCGAGAGCGGCGAGGTCACGCACCGCTGGGTGCACACGATCCAGGAGCTCGTGCGCTGGCAGGCGCGCGCGCCGCCGCTCGCCGAGAAGCGCCGGATCAAGATCGTCGTGAACCCGCACTCGGGCCGGCGCCGCGCGTGCCGCATCTGGAATGAGCAGGTCAAGCAGTTTTTCGACTGGGGCAACTTTGACTGCGTCGTGGAGGAGACCGCGTACAGCGGCCACGCCATCGACATGGGCCGCAAGTTCTCGGCCGACGACGGCTTCGAGGCCATGGTGTTCATCGGCGGCGACGGCACGCTCTGCGAGTTCATGAACGGCCTGCTCTCGCGCCCGGAGCACGAGTGGCGCGAGATCGTGGCCACGACGCCGCTCTCGCTCATCTCGGCCGGCACGCAGAACGCCTTCGGCAAGGGCGTGGGCACGCCGACCGTCGAGGCCGCCGTGTACTGCATCATGAAGCGCAAGATCCGGCCGCTCGACGTCATCACGGCCTCGGCCGACAACGAGCCGGGCAAGGTCCACTACAGCTACTGCGGCGTGGGCTGGGGCATCCCGGGCGACATCGCCGCCGAGTCGGAGAAGCTCCGCTGGATGGGCGTGCTGCGGTACGCGTACCTCAAGGTCAAGCGCGCCGTGGTCGCGCCCAAGCGCCACTCGGGCCGCATCCGGTACGTGCCCACGAACCCGCAGCCCGTGCTGCGCAAGTACTTTGACATCCGCGACGAAGGCGCGCTGGACCAGTTTGAGATGGAGGAGGGGAATGTGTATGACTCGTTCCTCGAGCCGTCGACGTCGATCGGAGGTGACGGCACGACCTCGTTCTCGCGCTCGACCTCGGCGCCGCGCAAGTCCTGGGGCGGCTTTGGCGGCGCCGTGCGCAGCCCGGCGAGCCACAAGCGGTACCCGGAGCCGGTCTGGGTCGAGGAGAAGGGCCAGTACATGGTCGTGGGCGTCGTGAACGCCGCGCCCGACGGCGCGTACTCGCACCCGTCGGACGGCAACCTGGACTTGATCATCTCGCGCAAGGGCTCGTTCGGCGCGCTCATCCGCTTCGGGCTGCTCTACCTCGTGGGCCGCGAGCTCGAGAGCCCGCTCATCTCGTACATGAAGGTCAAGGCGCTTGTGGTCGAGCAGGACGCCGACCAGGCCGCCAACTGCATGAACATTGACGGCGAAGTGCTGCCCGGGCCCGGCCCGTGGCGCATGGAGGTCGTCCCGAGCCTCTTCAAGGCGCTCTCGGAGAAGTGAGCCAACTACCACTCCATCGTAGAGTGAACCTGTGTGTTGGTGGGGACGATAGTCCTCAGCCCGCGGCGCGAAACCGCGCTCGTTTGGATATGGATTTCAACATTTGATTTTTCTTTCTTCTGTGTCTCTCTGTTTCTTCTCCCTGTGGTGTCTTCTTTTCAATGACGGCAATGCACCAAAACTTGATATACTCGAGGATAGCGGCGTCCTTCCTCAATTTGCTTCTCTCTTTCTCACCGGTTGTCGCGTGCCTCGCGTGCGTTGCTACTCGTCGTCGTCCTGGTCGCCCGTGAACGAGCTCGAGTACTTGACGATCGCGCGGCCGATGGCGCCGATCCACTCGTCCTTGAGCTGCTCGCTGTCGGCGTACATGTAGTACGTGCTGTCGGGCGTGGCCACCTCGAAGCAGAAGCGCTTGTTGGTCTTGTCCTCGGCCGACTTGACCGTGAGGCAGTCGGCCAGGTCGATGAGCCCGTGGGCCGGCTCCTTGGCGGCGCGGCAGAAGTAGAGCTTGTTGCCCTTGAGTACGAAGTAGCGCCGCCGCCACTCCTTGAGCCACACGCTGCGCTTGGTCAGCTCGCCTTCGTAGTCGGCGTTCGACAGGTCCACGCCCGAGTAGTCCCCCTCCATCTTGGCGGACTCGCGTAGGAAGCTGCTTCTCTTGTGGGTATGCGATGATCAAGGGCTTCTTTTCTTTCCGTGCTGCCTATTTTCAGTACGAGGGGTGTGGACCACACCACACAAAGAACCCAAATAGCGTGGTGGACACTAAAATGATATGTATTGCCTCTCAAATGTGATGAGTGAATATGAGCGAATGTATCCACTTGATGAAGTTGGTCACATGGGCTGAGTCGTTGCGGGCGACAGAGCGCGACTAGAGCAGCAGCGTCGTCGCGGTCGCGGCCACGACCACGACCGCCGCGGCGACGGTCTGGGCCGCGGACGAAGAGCTCGCGGACGGCGCCGCCGTGGTCGTGGACGGCGTCGAGGTGGTCGTGGAGGGCGAGGTGATGTCGGAATCACCCTGGAGCGACGACGCCTTCGAAGCATCACTCGCGATCGTGGTGTCGCTGGAGCCCGCGGTCGACGAGGCCGCGGTCGTCGGCGCCTCGGTGGCGGCCACCGTGATCGTGGGGGTCGCGCCGCTGCTGCTGCTGGAGCCGTTCGTGGTCGTTGCGCTGCTGCACTGGCCGACGATGGAGTTGAAGAGCGTGTCGATCGCGACCTCCGAGCCGCCGACCGTGAGCGTGCACGACGGGAACGTCACGCCCTGGGCAGCGGTGATGAGCGATTGGCACTGCGAGCAGATCGCGGTGACCTGCGCCGCCGTGGGCAGCGCCGTCGGCGGAAGGATGGTGTAGCCCGTCGCGGTCTGGCACGCGGTCGCCGGCGCGATCACGCTGGCGAGCGAGGTCGCGAGCTCCGTGAGCACGCAAGTCTCGGCCGACGCGGTGGCGACAGCGATCGAGAGAATGGCCGGGATGGAGAAGAGCTTCATGGTGTTGGATGAGTGTGGGAAGGGGGAGTTGGTCTGGTCGATGCGAGGCAGATTGGAGAATGGAGGAGCCCGTAGAGTTCTTAGGTGACCGCATGAAGGCACAGTGGAGCGTCGAGGAGTTCCTGTAATAGCAAGGGCGTGCGACTCGAGAGTAGAGGATCACTGCGCAATCTAGACTGGACACGTTTCCTTACTTGTGGCGTTCGGGCGAAGGGGGGGCTGATCGTGAAACCCCGGGCTTCAATCACTTCCACGCATGCCATGTCGCAGACCTCAGTGGGTCAGTTGGTGCCGATGATCATGAAGGAGGGCGGCTGCGGTGGGGATGTGGCTGCGAGCCACCTGGTGCGCGGATGCCGTTCACGGGTGGATGCGAGTCACAAATCGAGACGTTGCTCAGGCCATTGATGTTGGATGCCTCTCATTCTCCTGATCTTGAAGTCATTCGAATTCGAACGAGCTGTTCAACTGAAGTCCAGCCTCAACTTCAGTTGTACCTCCAGAAGCTTGACGCAAGGCGTGGGCGGTGTGGACTCCATCCAGGTGAGCAGCGGACTCACACTGTCCGCATGCCTCCTGTGGTCACTACGTACCAAACACAGCCGCCCAAGCCTCTCGTCACGAGATTGCATGAATCGTCGCTAATCCAAGATACGTGTGGTGTTCAAAAATGTTGTATTCGAATCACATCCAAGTATGACACCAGCGCACGCGCTTGCGGCAGCGCGTGCTCTTGCGTCTACGTCATAATAGTATAGTCGCTTACAGCACGAACGCGGCGATCGAGCACGCGACGGCAACGGCGGCGCCGAGCGTGGCCGAGACACCGGCGCTCTTGGTCGGGGCCGGGGTGGCGGCGGCCGGCTTCGAGGTGCTCGACTCCGGGGCCTTGACGTCCTCGTCAGCGCCCGCGCTGCCGGCCTTGGAGCCAGCGGCCGAGCTCTCCTGGGCGTCCGGGGCGACCGTGGTGGCAGCCGGGGCGACCGTGGTCGCGGCCGGGGCCTCCGTGGTGGCGTTGGCACCAGCGGCCGGGGCCGTCGTGGTGGCGTTGGCGGACGCGCCCGCGGCGGCGCCCGTGCACTGGCCGGCGACCGTGTTGAAGATCTTGGCGATCGACACCTGCTCGCCGCCGAGCGGGAACGTGCACTCCGGGAACGTCACGGTCTTGGCGGCCGCGATGAGGTCCGTGCACTTGGAGCAGATGTCCTTGACCTGCTCGGCCGTAGGGAGCGCGACCGGCGGGACGATCTGGAACTTGGCGACGGACTGGCACGTGAGCGCCGGCGAGATGACCGGGCCGAGGAGCGTCGGGAGCTTGGTGAGGTCGCAGACCTCGGCGTTGGCGGTGGCAGCGGCGAGCGCAAGAGCGGTGGCGGCGAAGAACTTCATGGTGGAGGAGGTGGGGGAGGTGGTCTTGATCCTGAGGAGTCGGATTGGCGAGTGAGTGAATTTGGGGAGTTGAGAGGCGAGAGAGGAGGGGAGCGAGGGTCTGTGGACCAGACAGGGGAGGAGGCGCGGGAGAGGCTCTTCCGTGCCTTCGATCTGCTCTGCGAGCGGAGGGGAGAGCACTGCTCTCAGAGCAGATCGCGTGAGGCTGGCGTCACGCGATCCCAGAAGGGATGGCACGGAGCCCACGCTATGCCACGACCAGCTGGTGATGTGTGTGCCCGATGTTTCTAACCATATATTGGAGGTTCTATCAGTAGACGAGCAACGCCGAAGTGGCAGAATAGAGTCATGTGTACTGATATAACATTGTTCGATATTTTATATTTTCGTTGGCATCCCTGTCACACTCGACGAGACGCAACTGACTGCCCACCAGAAACTCGCAAGTGTTTTCTTCTGGTGGTGTTTCCAGGTGACCTCGCGCGTTCCTCGCACGGGTGTTGCTTCTCCCTCCACGAGCGAGACAGCTCTTCCGCGGCAGCACTGAGAAAGGCACTTTGTGTCGCAAGGTCTTCATAACTAGCAGACCACGCCTACAGATCGGGCGAAACTTGCATCCACTTGGTGGGAGTCTGTGTTCCATGGAAATGCTGATTCTTTCCTTGTTTTCTAAGTCCGCTCTGACTCCTCTTGTTCCTCAGAAGGAAAGCCAGGCATTCTTGGGTCCACGACACGCACGTCAATGGCTGCAGCCACTTTCGCCGGCGCCAGACATGTACTGTACTTGAGACGGCCACACAATGGCCGGTCGACTGAACTTATCAGCATCTCGCGAGTCAGACAACTTGTGGCCGCACTCGACATTCTCTGGTCTAACGTTCCAAGTCAGTGACGCCACGTACTCGGGGAGAGAGACGCACATCATGGCCATCATCCCCAACAGCGCTTGGCGTGTGCCTCATGCGTCCGGAAAGGCCGCAGAGTATCCGCACGAGCGGAAGAGACCGCATTGCACATGGGTCATGGTCTTTCCACATGTACTGACAGCTCAGTGTTTCGAGAGTAGATATACTGATGTAGTTGCGCAACTCCTCGCAAAAGATTGTGTGATGCCACTTTGACTCTGTGATCATGACTTGCAAGATTAGGGGAGGGGGCCACAGCAACACAGCGTAATCGGCTTGTAGACTCAACTTCGAGAACAACTCATTTATAAATAACGATTGATATTGCACAATATATATACACTACTAAATATGATACTATCATCTATAAGTATATATGCATCGACGAAGGTTATCTACAGAACTAGTCTGACTGCCGCACATGTCGCAGAAAACCTTCAGCACGCCCTCATGTTGAGGGCCACATCATCATTTGTCTGTCCTGAACATCCACGGATTCCGTGGATGCTTAGGACAGACACATCGGACGGAAGGGTGCAGGCGAACGAGGCGAACTGAGATGGAGGGGCAACTCTCCTTTCATTACGCTCCACAATTCCACTAAATACAAGTCCACAATTTCCCCTCCGCTCTATGCGAGCGCCCATGCGACCGCAGCGGCCGTGGCCACGAGCACCGCCGTAGACGTCGCTGCTGTCGCCGACGACGCCGCGATCTTGGTGGCCGCGGGTCGCGGCGCCTTTGTGGTGGCCTCGGGCGCCGAGCTTCTCGCGGGCGCGAGCTCTTCTTCCATGGATCCGTCATGGCTCGCGACGTCGTCCTGTCCGTCGTCCTCATCGTCGTCCGATCCGCTCGTCGTGTCGTCGATGGGCGTCTCGGTCGTCGCCTTCTTCTCCTTGGACTTCTTGGGCGATGGGGCTGCGGTCGTGGGCGTCAGGTTCTCCGAGGGCGGTGTTGTCGGGATGGAGATGACGGGCGCCGTGGTCGTCGGAGTGCCAGCGCCCGCGTCGCTGCCGTCGGCGCTGGCGCCCGTGCTGCCGGCGCTGGGGGCGGCCGAGCCTCGCGCGCACTGCGCCGCGACGCCCTGGAAGAGCTTGTCCACGGTCACGGTGCTGCCGTTGTCCATCGCGAGCGCGCAGGTCGGGAGCGCGTCCTTGGCCTTAGCCACGGCGCTCAGGAACGCGCCGCACTGCGCGCAGATCGCCGTGAGCTGCGTCGCCGTCGGCAGCGTCGACGGCTGCACAAAGCTGTAGCCGCTCGCGGTCTGGCACTTGAACGCCGGCTCCACGACGTCGCCCAGTTGGAACGGCAGCTCGCCAAAGTCGCACAGCGCGGCCACGCGGCCCGCGAGCGCGGCGGCGGCGGCGAGCACGCCTACGAAGCGTAGTGACGCGACCTTCATCTCTGTGCTGTATATACGCTCTCGTCTTGAGCGGGTCGGGAACGAAATGGACGACGGCCATGGTTTCCTCCGTCGAGGGGGGGCTTTCTCCTTCGTCGTCAGTGTTGGAGACCCGCGTTGGCGTGGTGTTCCGCGAGGCCATCTGGCGCGCGCGCCAAACGTTGAAGCGCGCGCGCGGAGGGGACGTGTCACGGCTGTGTGGCGGAGGCGCAAAGCCCCATACTCAAGCACACACATCGAGTCACATACACATGGGCCTCTGGGGTCAAGGCACCAGCGCTACGTACCTTGCTACTAGAAATCCATCGCATGTCCCGAGCCGCTGGGGCCGAGCGAATGTCCCAAGGTAGGACTCATGTGAGACCGCTGTGGATGGCACGACCATCCGTCTGACGGTTTCATTGTTGCATTCGTATTCACCATTTAGTACATTTCCGTATTCTGTACAAGTACATCAATACATTTGCTTCCCATTTAGTACCCCAGGGGGCGCTATGCCATCTGGCGCCCAGGGCCTGTTATCAAGCGCGGCAATCCAAGGCGGAGAAATGGCTGCGAGCGACGGCGCTACCTCGGCCGCCCCGCCGCGGCAGCTGGACGTGCTCACCGTGGGCGACGGCAACTTCTCGTTCTCGCTCGCGTTCCTGCGCAAGCACGGCGCGGCCGTGCGCCTGGTCGCGACGTCCTTCGACTCGTACGAGGAGCTCGTGGCCAAGTACCCGGAGAGCGCGCGGCTGTGCGCGCAGCTTACAGAGCTCGGCGCGACCGTGCTCCACCGCGTGGACGCCACCAACCTCCACGTGTCGCTGCGCAACGCCGCGCTCGCCGGCGCTGGTGAGGATCAGGAGGCCGACCCGAGCCAGCACGTCCACGAGCGATTCTTCGACCTCGTCATTTTCAACCACCCGCACTGCGGCGAAGAGAACGTCGCGCGCCACCAAAGCCTGCTCTCGCACTTTTACGTGGCCGCGCAGCGCGTGCTGCGGCGCGATAGTGGACGCATCCACCTGACGCTCGCCGAGGGCCAGCCCGAGCGCTGGGAGGCGCGCGAGCGGGCGCGCAAGGCCGGGCTCTGCGTGGCCGAGGAGATTGGCGACGTGGACGCGCATGAAGAGCACGCCGTAAGCTACGAGCGCAAGCGCCACCAGAACGGCAAGTCGTTTCATCGCGTGCTGCTTCACGGCGAGCGCAAGCAGCAGGCGAGCACGCTGTTTGTGCTCGCCCTAGCCGTGGCGGACGGGAAGGATGGCCGGCTTGGAGGTGGGAACGGCCCTACTGACGAGGAACAACGAGCTGAAGGTATCTTGCGTGATGCGACAGCGCCCGCGTCTTCGACAACGGCGACGATTGCAACGACGACCGCCCGTAAGCGGAAGCTATCGGAGTCGCCCTTGAGCGTCTTGGTCACAGAGGAGACACCTGCGCAGCCTGCAGCGCCTCGCTTCGCCTTTGCCTGCGAGCCGTGCGACAAGAGCTTCAAGACGGCCCAGGGACTCAAAACTCATGTGCATATGGTCCACGAGCTGGGCGTCGCCGGCGGCGGTGTGTCCGCCAAGCAATCCAAGTTACAGCTCCCGTGCGGCCAGTGTGAGCGCACGTTCCGCAACGAAGACGCGCGGCGCCAGCACCAGATCTCCAAGCACGGCGACGACGCATCGATCCGACCCGACTGGTTCCGTCCGCTCGACGCGTCCCGGAGCACTCCGGAATCTGAGGTTTCTACTGCTGCTGATGGCGGTGGTAGCAATGCGGCGAGCGTCTCCCGCCTCAAGACCTGCTCGATCTGCGAGCTGCAATTCCCCGATGACGCGTCATTCAACGCGCATTGGCAAGAGCTCCAGCCCAAGACCGTCGTCCGACGAGTGTGCTCGCTGTGTGGGAAGCCGTTCGAGGAAGAGCGCGCTCTGCGCCAGCATCGGAACTTCTGTCGCACGAAAGCCGTGGAACGCGACGCAGTTGAGGTCTCGTCGCGATGACATGGCAAACGATGATGATACAACTCATGATAGGGTATGGAATAGGCACATCGTTAGAAGCTTACCACTCTGTCGCCTCTCTTCCTCATCCTGCATCATATAACCAATGCACCACGCTTCCGCGACATCTGCACTGCCTCCACCACAGCCTGCTCTCCCCGCGCAGCTTCGAGGCACTCGCGAAACGTATTGCACTGGATCTCTAGGCTCGCGAGCACAATGAACATATCGTCCATCGCGCTTGCTTCATCAATCAGGACCATCCCAACCTGGTCTATCGCTCGTGTGTCGATCATTGCAGTGGCCGACCCGTTGACTTCTTCCGACAGTGTACTGCCGTTGCTACCCGCGATATGCATTCCGGCCTGTGTTGGAGATAAACGCGATGTGTCTTGATCATCACCAGCCGCCGTCGATGAGCTCTGTAGCCGCGCAACTTCCTTCTCCAGTTCCACTTTTTCGAGGAACATGCGAGCAATTTCTTGCTCAGCCTGCTTCAGCGATGCTTTGGACTTGCGTTGTGTTTCCGTTCTCTCGAAGAACATTCGTGAGATCTCGCCCTCAAGTTCCGCAATTGTCGCCTTCGTTTTTTTGCGCTGTTCATGTGCTCGCTCTTCAGCCTGGGTAACCTCTTCATTCAAATCTTCGATGATTTTTTCCTTTGCTGTGGCCTGTTGTTTGGCTTCTTCAGCCGCAACTTGCATCTCTTTCAGCAGAACTCGCAGCTGATCAATCTCATCGAGCTGTGTTTTCATTGCCGAGTTGAGACGCAAGGTCTGATCGTCTTTGTCACGCTCCATAGCTGTCAGCTTAGCTTCCAGGTTCACGTTTTCTTCGCCGAGACGATCAAGCTCGCGGCGGGTGGACATCGTTTCCGTCTTCTCTCCAGTGTCAGCGCCTGGGGGGACAGAAGTGTTTTGCTCGATGGTATCAGGCGTGATGAGTCGAGTCTCCAGCTCCTTGCATCTAGAAGATGCTGCCGTCAATGAGCGTTCCAAACTCTCCATTTCCGCTTTCAGCTCGCGCACCTTAGCTCGCTCCTTCTCCCACAATTGATACATTTCCAATGCGGCTGCCTCGTGCTTGCTTGCAGGCGACTCGGACGAAATAGCACTCGGTGTCCGTAATGACTCCAACTCTTGGTTAGCGTGGTCAAGATCCACCCTCAGCTGCGACGCACTTCGTTTTGCACTCTCTTGGCCTTGACGAAAGACGTCGATCATTTCGTTTTGCTCATGCAGTTGCTCCTCTTTCTCAGCAAGATTCGTTCGCAACTTTTCGAGTTCTTGCTGCAGCTGTAGATTCGCCATTTGCATTCCATGGCCATCCTGAGCGATCTTCCTCCCGTGATCTTGACGCTTTTGTGACTCTTGTCGGAGCAGCTCTTCAAGACGCCGTCGCTCTTTGGTTTCTCTCTCAAAGTCCGCCATGAGTTTTGTCATCGCATCAGTAGGAGCGGAGAAGGATGTAGCGAGGGGTCCGGTAGTAGTACTTCGCTGACCACATGACAAATGTTCAGCTTCCAGATGCTCTAACGCTCGAGTAACACCTTGCAGTCGGGATTCGAGTGCGGCTGATTGCTCTGTCATCGCAATCAGGCTACGCTCCAGATCACGCTTCTCTTGTTCATGAACTGTATTCACGCGTTGGATCTCCGTGTCAAACTCGGCACGAAGCTCTGACTGCAAAACGTCTGCTTGCTCGGGAGCACTCGAGGACGCTTGAACTTGCGTAGAAAGATCTGCTACCTGTCGTTGCAGCTCTTGGATCTGCTTGTCTTGCATGCGGATCAAATCCTGATAAGCGCTGGCGGCGCTCGGCACCTTCCCGTGGTTCCCACCAACTGCATTGATTTCGTCCTCGTCGGTGGATGTGAAAATCGAGAGCACGCGGTGTTGAATCTTGTCTGCAAGATTTCGGCAAAGAACAGTGAATGAACGGTCATAGAGTGGGAACAGATACCCCTCACTGTCCTCCCCTTCCTTGAATTCACCGGAGAATGCAGCCTGGTGAGGAAGCAAGCCCCGAGCCTGTTGACGCTTACTGGTTGTGCGGGCGCATGCAACAACCTGCGGGGACTGCTGGAAATGTATCAGCATGTTCGCAAATGACTCTAAGCCAATCTTCTTGCTGATCAAGTCGACGAGGTTGTGACGGGTAATTTGAGGTGGGGTACTCGGTGCACTCGCGGCCCTCAAAGGGGCAACTCCGGTTGTGGTGTGCGTTGCAGCTGGGACCAAGAACTCTAAGCAAGCTCCCAATAAAACCGCTGCGAGGCCGCGGACTTGGACGAGCTCTTCCTTCGATAATGCCGAAGTGTTCTGTCCGTCACGTTCTTCTAGCGCCAAGATATTGACGAGCATGGAGAGTGTGGTCACCGAACCGACGAGTTCTCGTACCGCGTTTGTACAGCCGATACACCATTGAATGAGCATCGTTAAAACCGCAATCTTCATCTGAAAAACCGAAGACGAACGCGAAAGAGCAGCTGGAGAAGACGAATTGAGGGTTTTGAGGCACCGTGTGATGAACAAATCGCCAGAAACTGCCTGGGCGTCAGATGCGTCGAACTGACTAGGAATGCGGAGAGCAAGTTCTTTGCAGTATGCGCTATCTGCAAGCAAGGCTGCCAAGCGATGACACGCTTTCCATCCCGTAATCGTACTCGATCGAATCGATTTCTTGGTCTGGTTCCCCTTCACGTTCACTACAGCCTCGACATTTGTGATAAGTGCATCTAGTAGCACACGACCCGCGGGAATCGGTGGCTCATGTCCATCTCGGTCTGTATCGTCTTCCATCGGAGGTGGGGCATTCAAATGCTGGAATATTGCCATCTTCGCTGACTCATTATTGGTGAAGAGCACATCGAGGAGGGTCGTCGCGGCGGCGCTGACGGGTGTTTCGTCTTCCGCAATATCCAGCTTAATCAGTTCGGATAGCAGACTTCGGCGACTGGGTATCGTTTGAATGTTCACGAGGATGATTTGGTTTCCACCATTTCCGCTGCATAGAAGCTGGATCATGTCGAGTGCTTGAAGCTGCAAGTCCGTAAGCTCTTCGTTTCCACAGCAAACAATCTCGCTGATCGCACCCATAAGCTCGCTTTGTCGTGTGATCATACTCTGGATGGACGCCATCTCTTGCGCTTTCCGAGCCCTTTCTCGCAATGCGAGCTCATCAAGCCTGCTATCGGGCACACCTTCGTGAAGCGGTGAGACAAGGAATCGAACGAGCTGCAACACTAACTTCATCGTGCGCTTCCTCTGCGTTGATTTGAGTGCGGAAGGGGCAATGGCTTCGCCCTGTGACTCATCTTCTGGCACACTTGTAGACGACGGGAGCGACAGAAGCCTCGGTAGGTGTGTCGAGAGATACGGCAGATCGCGGAACAGTGTCTGATTCATGAGGTTGTCTCGCACCATGTTGATGACAATCTGGAGGCAATCCGACACCACACTGCTACCTTCGTAGAGTCCTTCAACCTCCATAATCTGGAATAGACGCACAAAGCCGTCTTCAAACGCGAGAAATTGCTGGACGTTCTTCTCGCGCTCGGTCATCTTCACGAGTACTTGCAGCGCCGCGTCGCGGATGTGCTCGCGCTTGTCTTCTACGACCTCCAGCAGGCGCCTCAGTCCTTCCTTGCACTCGAGCACACTTGCCGCGAATTCTTTCTGCTGTGCCTCCTGCATGGCCTTGACGAGCGCGATAGTCGGTCCTCGGATCCACGGAGACGGGTCTTGCAGGAGCTGTAGACAGAGTTGCGTGCCGGATACCGACACGTTCGCCGCTGCTGCCGCGGCAGACCGCAAGGATCCGTGCACCGAGCTGCCGCCTGGCGGTGGCGGCGGCTTCAGCATGGCCGAGACCGTCGCGGGCGAGGTCATGACAAACTCGTGCAACAGTTCGAGCATGGCCTCCATGAGCTCCGTGTCGCGCGGGTCCGAGAGCAGCGCGTTGAGCACGACCGGGATCGCCGCGAGACCGAGCGCGACGTGCTGCGAGGTCGAGAGCGCGCGGCGCTTGCTGCCGTCGCCCGGCGCGCTGCTCGCGTACGCGCGCGCGAGCTCGTGGAGCGCCGCGACCGCCTTCTTGCGCTCGCCCAGCAGCGTCGCGTACTGGAGCCGCTCGACTGCGAGCGCGACCTCTTTCTGGACCGCGGCGGGCGGCGCCGCATGCGCGCCCTGAGCGCTAGAGGGGGAAGCAGGAGTAGACGACACGCCGGTAGCAGTAGCTGCGCGGGACGAAGACGCGGCGGGGGCGGTGGAAGTCGACGACGGTGTTGAAGCTGACGCGGACGAGAGGACAGCGACGGGCAGCGGGGGCGCGCTGGGCGACGCGGACACGGGCGCCGACGCCGCGGCCGCGAGCCCCTCGAGCGACGCGGCGGGCGCGTCGGCGCCGCTCGTGACGATCTGGTGCACGCGCGAGATCACGCGCTGCATCTCGAGTATGAAGTGCGTTTCCCTGATGTGAATGGCGTCTTTCGATGGCACGGTTTCCCCGTTTTGCCCCCGTCGACGGGTCAAGGAAACGGGTCGACAACTAGACGGGTTTCGTGCACAACATACCCGTTATAGATACTTAATGTTTGTAAGTAAATGGGCTAGTGGGTCGGGTTCAAGGATCTTCCTGGGTTTTGCGACAGACCCAAAGCCTGGTTACTCCCCCACTTGTGTCGCTTTGGCCGAAACAACCAGCCGAGTGTGTCGTGTTGGTCCAAACGAAAGCGAAACATGGGGGAAAGACCGGAGGAAACCATGGTCCAGGCCGCATCGCCAGCGCCGCCTCGCGCGACGTCCACGCGCTCCAAGTCGCGGTCAAGATCCGCGTCGTCCGTTGGCTCGTCGCGCGCGCGGTCCCGGTCGCGAGAGCGGACGTCGCGCCGCTCAAGCCACCGAAGCAAGGGCCGCTCGCGCTCCACGTCGCGCGCGCGCCACGGCTCCTCGCGCCACAGCCATCGGAGCCGGAGCCGCGAGCGCGGTGGGCGCCGCGGGCGTGACCGCAACGGACATCACTCCAGCCGCCATCGCGATCGCTCGCGGTCGCGGTCGCGCGAACGTGGCCGCCATCGCCGCCACAGTGGAAGCAGTCGCAAGAGCAGCCGCCGAGAACGCTCGCGGTCGACAGAAGGGGGCCGCCGCCGGCGCGATAGCAGCCCTCGTGACGACGACAACGGCCACGGCCGTCGCCAACGTCGTCGTCTTGGTTCAGATGCTCAAGCCACCGACAGCAAGAAAGGGGACATTGTGCAGACGACGTCTTCCGACGTCCCATCTCATCCTGATGTGTCCAAGCAGGCGGGGAGCTCGAACGGCACAAGCGAAGTCGCTAAACACGAGGTGGCGGGAAAGGAGGAGACGCCGACTAGCCAAGATTCGGTCGCGACCTCGACCGCCACGGCCACTGCCAGCTCGCAGAGCGACGCGGAGATCACGTCCAAGCCGCTGCAGGCGAAAGACGGAAATGCTCCTCGAGAGCAAAAGGACCCAACTGTTGGAACTACACAGGTGGTGAAGCAGTCGCCGCCCACCGCTGTTAAGGTGGACGTCAAGTCGATCAAGATGGATATTCTGAAGGCTCTCGCGGATGCGCGAAGCACCATCGCTGGGATCAAAGGTGCTGTGCCAACTGCTTCTACTGCGCCGACGACGGTATTGAACCCTACACCCGAGACTATCGTGGCTGTGGCACCCCAGACAACTGCCGACATTACTGATCCTCCCGCGTCGGAGTCCACGCACGATGCCCAGCCTCTACCCGTCGTTGTTGTGAACCTGCCGCCGCAGCAACAAGACTCGACTGCTGACGCGGATGAGTTTGATATGTTTTCGGCCGCAGAGCTTCATGGCGCAGGTCTTCCGTTGAGCCCAGCTGCGGCGCCAGCGATGTTGGTTGTCGGCACAGCAGTTCAATCCAACTTCGACGATGCGGATGGATACTACAAGCCGAACATTGGGGAAATCCTGAACTCCAAGTATCGTGTCATGGGCACGGTAGGCAAAGGCGTCTTTTCAACCGTGTTGCGCTGCCAGCGGCTCGCATCTTCGGGAGATGATTCGGACATTGTCGCCATCAAGCTCATTCGTAACAACGATATCATGCGGGAAGCCTCGCAAACGGAGATCAAGATCCTCACCGATTTGTCCCAGCGAGACCCACGTGACAAGAAGCACTGTGTGCGTTTACTCGAGCGCTTTGAGCATCGCAACCACGTCGCGCTAGTCTTCGAATCGATGCAGATGAATGTACGCGAAGCCATGAAGAAGTTTGGTGGGAAGGGAGGTATCTCGATCCAAGCTGTGCGTATCTTCTGCAAGCATCTGCTGATCGCTCTCACTCATCTTGAAGCTTGTGGAATCGTCCACGCAGGTACGTCGAGGCGAAATGCTCACAGCATGCGGCGAAGAAAACTGACATGATTGTGACGAATTTGTTTTCTGTGAATGTAGATATCAAGCCTGACAACGTTCTCCTTGACGAGAAACAAACTATGATCAAGCTTTGTGATTTCGGCTCTGCCTTCGAGGCGAAAGAGGGAAAGCACGATCCAACGCCGTACCTTGTCAGTCGCTTCTACCGTGCGCCAGAGATCGTGCTCGGTTTGCGCTACGACAAAGCGGTAGATATGTGGTCTGTCGGGTGCTGCCTCTATGAAATGTTTACTGGGAAAGTAATGTTTCCAGGGGCGACCAACAACGAAATGCTCAAGCTCTTCATGGAGCTGAAGGGGAAGGTGCCCAATAAGATCATCAAGAAGCACCGTCAAGCCTACATCGAGCAATTCCAAATGGAGCCGCATTTCACAGAAGAAAACAAGTTCTGCAGCCATGAGATCGATCGCGTCACGGGTGAGAATCCGCTCACTTTAGGTGGTATGGAGTTGTGCTTTCCCACTGACTTTCTACACATTGCTTCCTTCAGGAAAACCTGTGCTGCGTTTGATGGACGCGATGAGAACTCGTTTTGATCTCGGTAGCGCGTTACTCGGCGCCAAGAGCTCAACCGATGATCGCAAGCAGGTACTTGAGCTGAAGGACCTCCTTGAGCGGATGTTTACTCTCGATCCAACGAAGCGAATCACACCGAAGGAGGCCTTGGCGCATCCCTTTGTCAAGACCGAAGGAAAGCAAGCCGCGTGATCATGGATTCATTGGATGGGAAAACACTAAAAACAACTGCTGTTGTGAGTTGTCGTTGCCACTGCCTGCAGCTCAGACCAAGACTTGAAGCAATCGTTCGCTGGCGCTGAGCACACGTGCGGCTCACCACGACCATGCAGCAAACAGTAAGGCATTCATGCATGTTTGGATATCACGATGAAATACAGCTGACTGACTGGATCACGGATCTCCTCCGAAGCTGGCCATCTGACTGATAGGGACACCCATGCGTGATGTATGATACCGAGGAACTTCACCACCGCAGCATCATGCGCATTCATGGCCGTCGTATGTTTAAGATCTTAGGTAGGCCACGCACACATACAGGAAAAGCAGCGTGAAGACCATGCCGCCAATGACGATCCAGGCGTCAACGGTTTCCCGACGCCCAATGACTCGCAGCAGCGAACTGGAGAGGCCGAGCCGATTCGCGATATCCAACAGTTTCGTACGCGCGCTCTGGTAGGTCAAACGTACATCCATACATCAGTGACAAAACAGCACTGGCGACAGCATGGATTCCGCCCTCCAGTCTCACCTTCATGCGTGCACGCTGCGAGGCGAGATCGCCCAAGACGGCGTGGGACATGCTTGTCAGGTCCGAGACCATTTGCGTCGAGCGCTGCAGCGACTCGGACTCTTGTGTTGCGTACATGGCCGCATTCGCCGAGTCGTACCCCTGTGGTAAAAAACAGAAACATGGATTGCGACGGTGAGCAGCCAAACTCCAGCCTCCGCATCTTCATCGGCGACAACGCACCGCATTGCGTCGGTTGAGCAGCGACTCGCGCTCCCGCATTTCGACGGCGCGGCGGCTCACGCGGAAGATGTGCTGCTCCAGCGTGTTGCCCAGCGCCTGCGTCTCGTTCCGTAGCTGCTGGAGTTTCCTAGGCCGTGGCACCAGAGAGCAATTATGAGGGATCCGCTGACTGCGCCGAGCCACAGATCTACAAGAGCAGGAGCAGTGCGCACTTGAACCAGGTCTCCCTCTCCGCGGGCTTCGGGTGCACCTGCACGAGCGAGTCGAGCTGCCAGAGCAGCTGCTGCAGCGCGCTGAGGTTGGCGCGCGCCTCACCATGGAGCTCGTCGTCCGAGCGGCCGCCCGTGCGCCCCGAGTCCAGGTACGAGATCTGCATCTTGAGCTCATACTGGAGCTTGCGTGCCTGCGGGTACAGCGAGCTGAGCGTCTGCTGCTGGTGCATGATTGCGAGCGAGGCGGGCCGACGCGTGTAGCTGAAGTGGGCGACAACCCACTTGGTGATGGAGTTTGGTGCTGGGGGAGATAAAACCGATTGACAGATGGCAGCACTGTTTGCTTCGGATAAAGTACGAAAAATGGTGGACATGTACAGTACATGGACCTCAAAGCACGGCACGCACAGCGTACTTAGGAGGAGCAGCATGCACCCCAATTTTCTCCTGCACCGTGCAGGACGGTTGTGTGGGGCGAGTGGGTCGTCGGCCTGGAGGGTCGGATGTACGCGTGGCTTTGTGGCCGAGGATGGAACGAGCCACAGTCGTGGGAAAGGAACATTTGTTGTGGGCTTTGGTCCTCAGTCCCCACATGGGAGGAGGAGGTCCTTTGGAGAGGAGGAGGACGGAGACCGCCCTTCGATCCTTCTCCCGCTGGAGGGATACGGACGTGGAAAGATGGTCAGACAGAGAGAAGTGTTAGGTCAGTACAGTTCCTGCCTTGCGAATCTGACTCAACGGGCCACGCCTTTATCGTTGGATGAGAAAGCGGTTTGCAGAATCTGCTCCGCAGAAAGCCACACGTGTGAAGGAACTTCAACTCGTGGAGCAATCGAGAAGAGAACAGACCAACCAAGAAGACTTGTTTGTTGTGTGGGTAACCCTATCCACCGTCAGCTCCGACCTTGGTCAGCTCTCCACTCTGCCGTGGGAGATGGTCGGCTAGGTGCCCAGTTGTAACAACCGTCACACACTGCCGTAACATTCGCGAAACATTTCGCTATATTGACCTGAATAGAGGCCTCTCGAGACTGAACACAACCGCAACGTTTCTGCCGATGGGGTCTACCAGTCCACCAATCAGAGCACGGCGTTCGTCGTGGCGCATGCTGCCGT
>JAADWV010000472.1:0-26794 GCA_023336295.1 Pythium folliculosum | reverse complement strand
GTGGTATGGCGGCGGCATGAATCACCCGGGCCCGTGCGAGGCCTGGTGCGACAACGAGATCGTGTTGCCGTTCACGGTCAACTGCCAGGCGACGTACCCGGACGGCAAGTTCCCGTACGACAAGTCCAAGTGTGTGGGCAAAAACCGCTTCTCGTTCTACTGGATGGCCACCCTGATCGGATGGCAGGTGTACATCGACTGCGCCACTATTGGTAGTGGACCTGTGCCAGCCTTTGACCCGAGCGTCACCGCTGGAGGCAGCAGCAGCGCTGGCAATAGCACGACGCCTGCCGCCTCGCCAGCTCCGGCTCCGGCTGCGACGCGTGCGACCTCCAAGGCCCCGGCTCCCGCTCCAGCTCCGGCACAGGCGCCTGCGCCTACCCCGGGCAACGCGCCAGCCACGACCCCGACGACGGGTGGCGAGGCCTCGGCTGGAGGTAAGTGCAAGCGCAGCAACTAGTTTTCTGTCGTGCGTGTGGTAGTGGCGTGGGCAGCCCAGGTGACTGCAGTCCTCCCCAAACTTATAAGGTTAATCCATGATCGTGTCCGTCAATTGCTCTCGCTATCTCCCACACCACCATCAGCTATCTGTGGTGTAACGAAGCCATGTTGTTGAACGCAATGACAGTGTACACTACTGGATCCGCTCTTCCCAGCCCCTGGACAACTTTTTTCGGACTTCGGATGGTGACCATCCAGAAATGGAAGTGCAGAGGACCATGATGGTCCGCTGTGCTTCCATTTCGTACCATGAGAGAGAAGACTGGGGCTGGAGAGATTCCAGCGCTCGCGAGGGGCGACAGATTGGGTTGGCAGCACGGCATGTGAAAGACTGAGAAAGACAGTGAGAGAAGTGAACAAAGATTGGGACCGGGCTGCTTTGTGCGGAGCTGGCGGTCTCCTGCAACTTGAAGTCAGATCACGACTAATGATGTGGCTCACACCATTTGGACTGGTGGTGGACTGGCTTTCGAAACCCAAAATAATGGCCAAAACAGACAGTGTTAATTTGGGTATATTGAAGTGGTCAGCCGACCAGCAGAGGCTCAGGCCCACTGACGCGTTCTTCTATGCCGTGGTGCGTTGTTGGCTCAGAGGAAGCTATAGTAAAGGCGGTGGTACTCAGCACGCCCAGCTGGACGTGGACAAGTGGTTCTAAATGATCCGCAGGATCCATCTTGAGGTTCACTGGTTCATGAACCTCAAGTCCCAGGACGCGATGCTTTTGGACGCCAATCGGCGTGAGGTCGTCTCGGGAGCGGCTCCGATCCGGAGATCACAGTGAGCGTCCATGATTTCTCCTCGTCTGCCTCTTTCGGGTACCACACGTGCACATTGTCACCCATGACGACCGGAGAGGCAGGCAGACACGTCTATCCAGAGCCTTGACGTTTCTTGAGGAGCCAGGCACCAGTGACACGAGAACCACGGTATCCAGCGAACTACAGCTCCTCATGCCAACTCTTTCGTGATCAAGACAGGTGGCATCCGTCCAGAGTTCTCCCCGCGCTCCACGACGGAGGCGCAGCCTCCTCGGTTTCCGTCTGATCTTCATCCAGTCGGGTGGCACCGTGGCTGATCAGGCTGGGTTTGAAATGATATGGAGACTTTCGATTGGATGTAAATAAGACATCAACGCAGTTCCATTGGTCGAGAAGTGAGACTTATGTTCCGACTATGCAGATGGCCACGCAGGTGCCGGCCTCTAGCTCACCAGATGGAGCGAGCAGCTCCACTTCCAGTCGCCACGACGCCTTCTCGATGTCGCGACCGCAGAGAGTGAGTGCCTCGAAGCGTATGCTATCCGCCAGACGGAGACCTTCTCTTGGCCCCCGTGGTTGTCGCGGATAAATAGAGAACCAAGCGCTCCACGGCACGGCACCTGCCGCCGTCGTCTCTGCCCCCAGCCTAGCAGCATCTCTCTGGACAGTTTCGGTCGGTGGGTGGCTCGGGTGCTGGCGTCGCGTGTGAGAGCGCCCCCCAGACCTCGATGAATGCCATCACGGACGAGACGTGCGAGTATGGGCTCGCGCGCACCCGCGATGGCTGCGTGCGCACGTTCGCGTCGTTCGCGTCGCTAAACTACGAGCGGCTCCAGATCGTCAGCGTCGCGCTCGGCCTGTTCGCGCTCTGTGTCTCGAGTTACAAGTACGTGCGCAGCGTGCGCAACCACGGGGCCAAGCTGCAGCAGCGCGCGTTCCTGCTGAGCATGTACGCGTCGGTGACCTTCGTCGTGCGCGGCGTCGACCCGATGGGCTATGCCCACTACATCCCGCGGCCCGTGGGCCACTTCATCGTCGACTCATGCACGGCCGCGATCTTCACCGTCTTCATCATGACGCTGTCTTTCTGGGTCTCGATCATCCACAAGGGAACGCCCACGCCCGAGCGCACTGCGAGCCGCATCAAACTGCTGGAGTACTCATCGATCGCGGTGATCTGGCTCTCGAAGGTCGCGGTGAACGTCTCGCTCGTCTGGAGCAAAGGGTACGACGTCACGTTTAGCATGGTCGAGCTCTTCGCAACGGCGGCGCTGCTCTTCGGGCTCTGCATCACGTTCGCGGTTTATGGGCTCCGCGTGATCCGTCGCCTCGAGTACATCGACAAAATGACCGCGCGACGGCTAAGCATGGCGACCCACTACGACACGCTGTACACCTCGCGCGTCGACCGCCTTGCCGTCAGCCACGCGTCCACGGTCATGTCGTACACCGACCTCGAGTCGCAGCACCAAGACTCAGTACTACCTCCCGTCCTAGAAGCCAAGGCAACTACGATCCCTCCCCTGATCAAGTGCAAGAAACGAAAGCCCGCTCGCAAGATCAAAGAGATGCTCGTGATCACCGAGTGCGTCTCATTCCTTTGCATCGCTGCGCAGGTACGTTCCCTCATACGTCTCCTTTTTGGTGTGCTCTATCTAATCCGTCTGCTTTGTTATCCTCTCCGACAGATCTACACGGGCGTGCAGCGAAGCAACGGGTACAAAGAACTCCGCTGCGCGAACGGCTTTGAGTGCGAGCGCCTCTCGGCCCACTGGCCGCTGCTCCACGGCTTCCAGTACGTCACGATCTGGTGCGTTCTCTTCACGTTCCGCAAGACCAAGCGCGACCGGAACGCCGCCAACGCGCTGGGGCTCACGCAACGCGTCGGCCTGCCCTAAACGTACCGTCGTCCTCGGCTTGATAGTGTATCATAGTTGTTACCTAGTAGTGTTGCCTTAATCATGGCGTGTGGAAACGAATTGTATTCATCCATGTCTCTGTGGGGTGTGCTCGCCGGTCAGCCTCGCTCCGCGACGCTCTGGTATTTCTTGTGAAACCACTCGGCGATGTACGCGAAGGGCGCTTCGATGCCGACGTTCTGCTGGGCCGAGCACTCGAAGTACTTCATGTCGTTGCGCTCCGCGAGCTCCTCGCCGTCCTTGGTGGAGATCGCGTCGCGGTTACCCTCGCGGAGATCGGTCTTGTTGGCCACGAGCACGCCCGGGATGTTCCGGTTCGGGGACGCGGCCACGACGTCCTGGAACCACTTCACTGCGGCCTTGAACGACTCCTTGTTGTTGACGTCGTAGACCACGAGTGCCATCGACGCGTTCTTGTAGTGGTACGCGCCGAACTCGCGTTGGTTGAAGACGCTCTGGCCGGCGCAGTCGAAGAGGTAGAGCTCCACGACGGCGTTGGTGTTGGCGATCGGGAAGCTCTTGACCATGAGCTCCACGCCGGACGTCTACGCCATGAGAATATCCACGTAAGATGCTCTACTCCGCCACAAAGAAGAAATATAGATCGCACCATGACGTAGTTCTTCGGGTACTCGTGGCCGCCGCTCTTGAGCACCTGCAGCAGCGCCGTCTTGCCCACTGTCGCATCCCCGACGACCGCGACGCGGCATCGAAGCACCGTCTGGGGACCACATCCATGAGAGATCACGTTTCTACTGCGTGTTCTTCCCCGACCAAACGCACCGTGCTCTTGTGCGTCGTCTCCATGCTGCGTAGCGCCGACATGTTTGTTGTTGTCGTTTGGTGGGACTGTCGCCAAGATCGACTCTCCGACTGTTTGCAGCGATCGTGAAGAGACGCGATCGCTATTCCTGAGTGTGGTGTACAATGCAATCCAACAGTCTCACGACTCGACAGTGCTCATATGGAGCGGGATCTCCTTGTTATCTATTCGCTCGATCTCGCTAAAACGCACTGGCCTCGTGGAACTGCCCGCCATGGTCGAAACCGGACTTGTCCTGGGCTTCCACGGCGTCTCGCAGCCGCACGAACCGCGTGGTCTCCTGTCGCAGCAGCTCCTTGAGCACGACCAGCGCCAGCAGCGTCTCCCACACGACCAGCGCGGCCAGGCACCCACCGGCGATCGCGTCGAACTGCAGCTGGTGCTCGGCGAAAAAGTCAAAGTAGAGCAGCGCCGGCAGCATCGGGCACACGGACACGAAGAGGAACGCCGTGAGGTGGAACACTTGGTGCTTCAAGTTGCCGTGGCACCCGAGCCAGTAGCGCGCCGCGTCGGACATGGCCAAGAACAGGAACGACGCGACGTGGAGGTCGAGGCTCAGCGATGACTCGTACGGCAAGTGCTGGAGCTGGCAGTGAGAGTGTGAGGAGGGAGGGGGCTAGCTCAAGACAGGGCACCACGCTTCTTGCTTACCTTTTCATAGAAAAGTGCCGCCGAGATCGGGTAGTAGAACCACAGGCTGAAGAGCGACTGCACGTAGATGGCCATCTGCAGGTACATGCGCGCCTGGCGCGGCGACAGGAGCTGTGCGTGGCAGTCCATGAGCGTCGATCCTGAGCGCAGGTTTTGATTTTTCGTTGGATGCTAAAAGATGCTGTGGAAGAAGCGCGACCTCTCGCGTGAGATCTAATCCAAGCACACTTGGGGGATCTGTCATCCGCGCATATATTACGTGTAGGAAGTTCGGTTCCCCCTGGTCACTCTCATCGAGGGGGGATCGGGAATGCGCGCGTCGTGGTGGTTGTGACGAGTGACAGCTTGGATAAGAACGAGTTGGTAATGACGAGATAATAGCTTCGCTGCGGGCCACCAGAAGTGCTCAGCAGTCGAGGTAGTTGGCGGCCATGAGCAGCTCCATCGCGACCTCGGGCTCGATCAGAAAGTCGGGGAAGCGCGTCGTGCTGTCGGTGTACTGCGTCTTGTAGTACAGGTACTGGCACACCTTCTCGAGGATCGGCGCGCTGATGTCCGGGAACGTGATCTCGCCCTTGCTCTCGGTGAACTGGCCTGGAATAGTAGACTAAACTGAGCAAACACGCACACAGGCGCAGACACACACAGCGCGCATATATAGAGAACGCACCGCTGAGCATGGCGCGGATCGTGCCCGACACCATGGCGCACTTCTTGCTTATGTAAAACTCGTGGCCTTCGGCGCTGCGAATTTCATCCACCACACGTCGCGTCGGTTAGACCACCAAAGCGCACAGAGCGAGAGAGAGAGATCGACCGCATCGTACCTGATGAGCTTCACCATGTCGCCGGCGACCTCCGACGCGTCCTTGTCCGCCATCGCGTCCGCTGATCCGCTTCTTGGCGAGGCGGTGGCAATTTCGAGATTGGCGCCACAACGAACAAAAAGGGGAAACGGCTCGGTTTGGATCCCTGGCTAAACCGATCCATACAAACTTCAAATGAATAGGCTGTCTGGAAGAGGCGCGAGGAGCGAGCCGACTTGGGACGCGACGGCGCCAAGGTGGCCGGCCACCGAGTCCCCTCTCACTGTACATACTTCACGACGGGAATGCCGACGGCTGCGCCCATCACCAGCGCGTTTGACGCCTCGCTCGTGGCGCTGTGGGTGCTCGCGGTCGTGCTGGTGGTCTCGACGCTCGCGCGCCACAAGCCGCCGTCGTTCTTCGCGTCCGGCGTGTTCGGCGTCATGGTCGCGCTGCAGTGCGTCTACATCTACCGCGCCGCGCGGCAAGAGCTCGTCAGGCAGATCGAGGACATGGGACGGTAATGACGAGTCCAAATGACACGGCGACCTGTATGTGGCGGACAATCCAAGACAAGGCGTTTTTGTTTTGTTCACGGTGATCGACCAACCTCCGTCATGTGCATTTTCCTCAAAAACGTTTCCCGACAGAACACTTACAGAGCAGTCGGCATGGCCACCGCCACCGCAGCCCACACCCGTGATCGACTGCATCCAGTCCAGGCTACTTCGTGGACCGTCGTCTCGTAAGGAGCGACATCCAGCCGGAACAGCCATACGGATGCCGTCGCGGCGTATCTGCCGCTGAACGAGTGATCTATCTGTCTATCCGGCCTGGTTCTTGAGCACTTGGAACACTTTTTTCTTGATCCACTCTTTGCCGCACGGCAGATACGTCTTGGTCTCGAGGTCGAGTCTGTCGTATCATTATCCAGGTCATACGTCAGCGCGTTGTCAGAGAAACCACACAGCAGGGGAGCGACGTACACAAGCGCGCTGAGGTCCGTGAGTGAGTCGATGTAGTTGTACAGGTCCTGGATGTCGTAGGTGATGTTCTTGACGTTCGGGTTGAGCTGCTTGAGCTTGGCCTCGTACATCTTGACGACGCCGTCCATGCCCGCGTTCACCGATTCAAAGTCGAGGTACGTGCGCGAGTTCGGGTCGCGCGTGTACTGCACGAGCAGAATCGTGTGCTTGGCTTGCCGGAACTCGGTCTAAACACAGCAGTGTTGGTCAGCACGCCTGCGTCTATCGGCCGCTCGGCGCATCGGCGCGGACGCGCTGCCGCCGCGTACGCACCATGATGCCGCCAAGTGACTTCTATCTTCTTCGACCCAAAGTGAGTGGCTTGATCTCACGGAAAGGGGGCGACAAGGACCCGCTGTCATAAGCCACTATCTCGTGTGGTGTACACAACCCAACATGGAAGGTTTTGAGGTTTTTCATAATTTCCACAACAGGCCACTTCACGTCTCTTCGTGGGCCGGCCATATCCACGTCGGGAGTGTGGGGCAACGTTAAGACCGCCAGCGCGACCGCCAGCGCGACCGCTTCAGGATCAAGCCATCGCCCTCGGAGAGACTGAAGCCAACGACAACTGCGTGCAATCCGTGCCAGCCCATATTGACGGCGTCGTTGGATTCTGGCCAACGTCCGGCGGCGAGGTTTCCGTTGACCCCACGACGTTGAAGTTTGGAGCTCTTCGTTTTCCGCACTTTCAATACAGAGAATGGACGGTGACGGCGCGCGCGCGAGCCGCAAGAACGGCGGCGTCGGCAATGCGAGGGTTGCGGGCGAAGCCGGTGAGAAGCCCGTGATCGTGCTTTTCGACGCGTCCAAGAAGGAGGCGTTCTATCCGACCAGTGGCATGAAGAAGCTCGCGCGCAAGCTCAAGGGGTCGGCAAAGATCGACATCAACAAGGACGACCTGTCCAAGGACCGGATAAAAGACGCGAGCCTGATCGTGTTCGCCGGCGTGCGTGAGCGCTTCAGCTCGTCCGAGTTCACGACGCTCAAGGAGTTCATGCAGGGCGGCGGGAGCGTGCTGTTTATGCTCGGCGAGGGCGGCGAACAGACCTACGACACGAACCTCAACGGCTGGCTCAAAGAGTATGTGGGCGGGGATGAACCATTTGGTGCGAGGATGAATTAGCTGATGTGCAAGTCTGTTGTCTGCCTACTAGATTCGGTATTTTCGTGAACGCTGACGCGGTGATCCGCACGGTGTACCACAAGTACCACCACCCCAAGGAAGTGCTCATCTCGAGCGGCATTGTGAACCGCGAGATCGCGCGCATGGCCAACGAGCTGTCAGGCAAGAAAGAAGTGCTCCAGCGTGACCTACTTCCCCCCGGTGACAAAGTTGTGGGCGCTGGGGAGAAGGACCAAAAGGGACTCACGTTCGTCTATCCGTACGGCGCCACGCTCAACGTCAAGGCGCCCTCGGCGCCCATTCTGTCCACGGGCTTCATCTCGTTCCCTGTCAACCGGCCAGTTGCCGCCGTGTGGCAAGACGGTGGTGTGTCCGGACCGCCGTCCAAGTCGGGACGACTGGCCGTCTTTGGCTCCGCACAGTGGCTCACGGACGAGTGGATCGACAAGGAAGAGAACAGCAAGCTGCAGGAAATCGTCTTCCGGTGGTTGCTCAAGGAGAAGGGTGTCCAGTGGGATGCAAACGACGCGAAGGACCCGGACCTCGCTGAGCCTAACCGCTTACCAGACACACAGGCGCTCAGCGAGCGGCTACGGTCGTGTATGCAGGAGAGCGAAGAGCTGCCAAAGGATTTTACTCAGCTCTTCGACGGGGAACTGTTCAAATTTGACACATCGCTCATCCCCGAGGCCGTCACAATGTACAAAGAACTTGGTATCAAGCACGAACCGCTCACATTGATTCCGCCACAGGTACTGATTGCCACTATATACGATGGTTGGGTACTAGAGCTCACGCTTATTGGTTTGTGGTGATGCCGCTCTCGTCCAGTTTGAATTACCTCTACCGCCGCTCAAGCCGGCCGTGTTCCCACCGACGTTACGAGAACCGCCGCCGCCAGCACTGGATCAGTTCGATCTCGATGAGCACTTTGCCAGCGAGTCACTCCGCCTCGCACAACTCACCAACAAGTGCTCGGACGACGACCTCGAGTACTACGTCAAGGAAAGCGCTGACATTCTTGGCATTCTGCCAAAGCTTGACACCGAAAAGCAGGACGCGAAGCACATTCTCGAGTTTATCTTCCACAAGATCGTCAACTTCAAGAAGCTCAACCAGGATGGCCCTGTGGGCAACGGTGGCGGCGCTCCACTTCACTCTTCTCCGATGAAAACCGACCGGGGAGAGCGCTTCGACTACGACAACGATTCCAAGGTGTCCACACCATAGGCGTGTAGGGGCACTCTGGGAAGACAGAGAAGGGTTAAAGGCAAATCTAACTTACATATCTTTCCTCCTGTACAGTGTTCATTAGAGAGCACTATTTCCGATATGTTGAGCCTTTTTGGTATACAGTGCTCTCCTTGCCGAGCGAGTAGCCCCTGGTCGCAGACAACTCGGCTGTCGCCTCTTCGCGGATGTGGCGCACGTGCTCGTGGTTGCTGTCACGCAGCCGCTGCTTCGTGGTGGACAGGATAGCTCCAAACTGCTTGGCGATATCGTCGAACTGCGCCTGTAGCTGAGCACGCTCGGCCTTGCGCTGCTCGAGCCGCTTGGTCATTGGCGTATACCTCTCCATGATGTTCTTCACCTCCTTGTCGATGTGACCGATCTCACTCTCGTAGTGATCGACGGCGACAAGGCAGTTGCGTTGCCGCTGCTTAACACGAGCCACAAGCTTGTCCAGCTCGGCGATCTGTCCGGCAACGAATCACGACATGATGAATATCGTTCAAACAGGACGAGGCAAGCATGCGGTGAGAGCTATCCTTACGCGAAGTTGCGCCAGCATTGAGACGTCGCCCTTTTCGTCGAGCTGCCGCTCCATAAGTGTCACTCGAGACGGCTATTGCACAGCTCGCACGCGGCATTGGATCAGTCATTCAAACGTGCAAAGCGGCAGTGGCCGTACGTACACTCATTGCGCTGCTCTTCCCCACAGACATCGCGTCACTCATCTGTGCTTCAGTGTTGTCGAGTTGTCTTTCCGATGTAGTCGTGACTTCGATCTCCACAGACTCGATCCAGGAGAACCTAGATCTGGAAATAGCCTGTCACGTTGGGTGGCGCACATGAACAAGGCATGAACCTCCTAGAAGTGACTGCCATCAAATCCATTTCCGTGCGATATCTCTCTTCCTCTTCCCTCTTTCTCGTCTCTCGAACAACCAACGGCGAAGCCCCACCTGCGCTCGTCGGAGGGCGACATCGTGGCGCACTCCCGTCATCCGGACTTTCTGATTCTCCATCAGCTTCGACATTTGATTGCTCTTGCTCCTGTCTTAAGCTCTGCTACGTCTGCTGGTGAATGTGGGGGTAAACGCGTGCACGCGACGACTGGTCTAACCGTACAGCAGACGGAAGACGTCGTTGTGGATGTAGAACGCGCCCTCCTGGTGCGCAACGAGCTGGAAGACCTGCGTGAAGTTGAGCGGCGGATTCTCCTCAATCTACGGAATCACGACGACTCGTTCGTTAAAACGAAACGCGCTGGGTACAATCCGACGGTGTCCACACCACACAAACGCACCTGCATCTTGCCCTGCACGAAGATGATCATGGCCGAGGTCGAGGTCGACGGCTGCACGTCCATGTTGGTGGTCTGGTGGCGCATCTGCGGCAGCTGGCCGAGCTTCTCGACGATGGCCTGCTGGCCGTTCAGCATCGTGCCCTCCCACGTCATCGTCGACACGGGTTGCTAAAAGCGAGTCAAAGGGAAACGTGAGCATACAAAACCAGTCATAACTCGGCGACCAGAGCGCCTTTCGAGACGCGGAACGCACGTAGAGGTTGGCGAGCATCGCGCGGTTCGTGTCGAACGTCGTGTAGTAGTGCTTGACGAACGCCTCGGCGATCTCCTGGGCCGACATGTTGCGTGAGGGTGGCGGGGGGAGGTGGCGCTGTGTAAGTGTGAGTCTGCCGTTCTTCGAGTGACTGGAATTTGTGGCGCGCGAAGGGGAAAAATCTGGTACATTTTGATTGGACCCTGTTTTCAAAACCACGGATACAAACTAACCTGGTTTTGGTAAACACAGGAGGATATGCGGATTGCAGCGTGGAACGAATCCGTTATTACATACGTAGACGGTCTCACGAAGACCGAAGAGCCTGGTGCCCCACGATGGCGGTCTCGAGGAGCGCCGAGGCGAAGGGCGTCGTGGACGTGCTCACGCGCTGCTGCTGCTGCCAGAGGAACGAGTGGAACTGGGAGAGCACGTCGTCCGACTTGGGGATCACGTGGCCCTGGATGTGGACCGAAGTAGCGACCTGGTCGTCTCGCTGCTGCTTTGAAAAAGAGACGTACCAGTGTGAGCCACAATCGACAAACTACAAACCCAACACGCCTCAGAAACGCACCTGCACGTCCTTGAAGGTGTCCACGACCTGTTGCGAGCGCGCGGCCGAGATGACGTGGTCATTTGAGCCGAACATGTGGAGAGATGCGACGTCGGGGAGGAGGCCGGAGCTCACGCTGTACTGGTCGGGGCCGAGGTAGCTGCCAATCAGGATCGCCAACTGGGGGCTCCATCGGAGTTCTTGCCGCGCCTGCTGCGTGCACATCCACGACGCCAAGCTCGCTCCTTGCGAGAAGCCCATGACGCCGTCAATGTCGCCGAGCTCGCGCAGCTTGGTGTGCAGGAAGTCGAGCAGCACTTCGCGGTCGTCGTCGAGCTGGGTGTCGCTGACGTGGAGGGACCCGGACGCCGGGCGCCACCACGAGCGGAACTCTTCGTGGCGCTTCGCGCACCGCACTCGCCGCTGCGGGGTCGGTTTGTTGTTGTGGCAGCTGGTCGCGTCGTGGTCGCCGTTTACCGGAGACGGCTTGGGCACTGGCGCCTGGCGCTGCGAGATGATCTTGGGGACCACCGTGAACGGCCCGTCGATGTAGATAAACTCCGCCATTTGGTCCTGCCCGCGGCGCAGGTGCGCGGTCTTGCTCGCAAACACCGCGCCGTTCTGGTACATGCCGTGCAGGCACAGCACGCGCAGGCGCCGCGCCGGCGAGCGCTGCGTGACCGCCGCCGCCACCATTTCTTATGCGAGCAGCTCAGTCGCGGAGCTACAGCCACGCGAAGAGACTGGCTAGAGCGCTCTGGTTTGGACGGGCCCGGGCGGCGGCTCGTCGCTGACGGTCTTCGTGAGTTCTTCCGGTCGCTGGCTTCTCGCTGCTCGCTGGACGCGCCTTTTTTCCGCGGCGCCGATCCCGGAATGGATGACGTTACGCTCGTCGGCACCACAACGCGACACGGCATTTGTCGCCCACCAAGAAGTAGGAGTGTACTGTACCCACTTGAATAGTGGCTCGTGGGGTACGTACTTTGGGCTCAGTTGTCAACCCACAATAGATCCCTAACTACAGTACATTCGGTGTGTTGTGTCGCTATCCGAACTATTGCGCAGCCTTGGCGTTGCCTTGCCACTCATGAAAAGAACCATCACCTCACCTCATACTAGTACGCATACAACACTCGAGTCGAATCAATCGAAGCCACCAAACAAACTTGTTCGAGTTATCAGCGAACGTGTGGTTTTCTCGTGCTGCCGTGGTCACTCACCACGGCCAGCGATAATTGATCGCTGGTTACTGGCGAAGTTATTCGTTTGTGGTGTCTGGCATCGGGGGCTGATCACGTTGAGCAAGTAGTTCGACCATCCGTTGCTCCGCCCTGCGAGCTTCCCAGGGCAAAGTGTCAACAGTCATGGCGTTCTTGGTGAGTCGAACAGCGTGCTCGTCGATCATCTGGATCTCCACACGGACACGAAACCCCAACGACTCCGCGAGAACTGCCTTGATGTGTTTGATTTCCTCAGTGTCTTCACACTCAATCTTGATCTCGATAGCCATCGACGAGAAGAAGGCCTGGAGTTGGCCACAAGTGCTACAATGAGCCTTGATACGGACTCGAGAGTAGGCATCGTTTCGGATCTCTGGACTCATCCTTGTTACTTCGAAATATAAGGTCTCGGACGTGAGTGAGCATACGCCAGGCTTCGTCGTCAGTCGCGTGTGCTTCCACAAACGGGATTACCCCAGGTAGCACAGTTCGCACGAACTCGTGAGCGCTCTTCACAGCCACCACCTCAATCGTCCAAACCACAGTACGAGGTTTCCAAGTCCTCGACCGTCGCGTCTGCCCAAGGGAAGCGAGAAAGCAACACGTCAAGCAACTTGTTGACTCGATGAGCACTCTCGCTGGGGTCGACAACCGCGGTGAACAAATTGATGCGATCGCTGATATTCGGCGCGTATCAGGACCCGTCTCCATCCTCGCGTCGATCGCATTCACCACCACTTTGCATGACCTGCTCGCTCCAGCTCAGACGACGAGGCGTCCTTCAAGTGCTTTATGCAATGGCCAACCGGAGATGCCGACGTCGTGTGCCACTGGAGCATCGTGCATCACATCCTCCGACTATGGAGCGCGACCTTCATCAGGAGCGACCGCCCAACTCGCTGGAGGCGTGATGCATCTCCAATCCCATCACAGAATCACCATCGTCAACGGTCCTGTGAGCTCTCGCATTTCTTCTCGTCATGAGGAACTTGGGCCTCCAGCTTCAAGGAGTTGGATCCGTCCATGACGGGCCATCAAATCGATCACACGCTTCTCTTCGTGCGCTGCATCCAAGGAAAACTCGTTGTATGTTTTTGGGCTCTTGGTGAGGCGAATAACACGCTCGTCTTTCAACGTGGTTTCCACTTTGACATGTGCACTCCATGAACTTGCGAGAACGGCCTTGATGTGCTCGACCTCTCCAGCGTCTTTACGCTCAATATCGGCCTGGATCACCGTCGACGACAAGAAAGCCTGAAATTCATCACACGTACCAAAGTGAGCCGTAATACGGACTCGATATTTCGGATAGTTTTGGGTCTCGGGACGCATTGTCGTCAAGAGGTCCCGGACGTGGATCAGCGCAAGCCAAGTTCTTCTTCAGCGGCGTGCGCCTCCACCAAACGAGGCTACCGCAGGGGCCACACTTGCAGTGCGCCTTGAGATGGATTCTAGAGTACCTGTGGTTTCGGATGTCTGGATGCATGGCCTTGAGGAGGTCTCGCACGTGAGCAAGGACACGCTAGGCTTCTTCATCACCTGGGTGCGCTTCCACAAACAAGGCCGCTGCACGGGAAATAGTCCGGACTAACTCAAGAGCGTGTCTTACAGACACCACTTCGGTCAGTCGATGCGGGGACGACTGGTACACGACTTCGAGTAATTGACAAAAGTCCTCTGCCTTACAATAGGATGTGTCCAACTCATCACTGTCGACAATACCGTAGTTCCACGGACGGCTGGAAAGCAACTCGTTGATCATTCGGTCGATTCTGCCAGTGATGTCATGTGGATCGACAGTCGAGGTGAATAAATTGACTCGCGCGTGGAAACTCGGCGCGACTCGGAGGTGAGTGATGATTACAGCTTCACACGACTCCCATCCAAAGTGCCGAACGGCTTCGCGAAGATCTCCGGTATGATCATGACCATACAATTCCATGGACGATAGAAGATCACGGAATAGCTGATGATCGTTATCTTGACAACAAGGTCCACCAGCTCGTTGAAACCCTCATGGTGACCTGGTAATACTTCCCATTTGGGACGGTATGCAACGGCTCGTCTTGCGTAGTGCAATGCCTCTTCGCGTGATTCCGAAAGCGTGGCACGAAGTCGGACAACGGCCTCTTGTACCGGAATCTTCGAAGACTCGCGATCTTCCACCGCTGCTGGGAGTACCACGAGCGCATACGTTTTATGCATGATGCACTTCACGAAGCTGCTTCGAGTGCCGTACAGGTGTTCCGCGATGTCGTAGTCTTCTAGGTCATGATAGTACCTATGTCGGCGAAGAGGAAGCTGGTCCACTCGCCCCACTGGCGCAACGTCCTGAAGTTGATTCACGTACCAGGGATTGAACGAAGTCGGAGTTAACTCGCCCCACTTCAACCACGGAGCTTGGAGAGTCACGAACGTATTCCTGTTATGGTCGTCGTCGCCTCCATCCCTCAAATCTCGGTCGGGAGAGCTGGATGACGATCGCACATATCGACAACAAAACGCGCGAGCAAAGTACAACACGTACTCACCCCTGCTCTGAGCACAAAACGACGCAAGACTGTCTGCGACCAGTCTATCATCGTGCGCGAGGTCATCGAACGTCTTCGCTGAGTCTTCATACTCCTCCCCGCAGGATGTACACAAAACTGCGATCCATCGCAAAGTCTTGCACAGTCTTCCACGCGTCCGCACTGATCTTGAGCTGCTTCAATAGTGGCTCCGGCATCACTTGGAAGTGACCAGTGAGCGCATGGTTCACACAGAGCTGTGCCGCTTGTGGGCCCTTCAGCAAATCAACAGCTCGTGGGGTTGTCACGAGATCATACACGAGACAAAGCGCAGAGCCGCTGGTCAAAGGCGAAGCGACTCGCTCACAGTGGTCGTAGAAGGCTGCATACGTGACGCAGTACGCATGGTCACGATCGTCCGGTCTCCAAAACGAATCGCCATCATTTTCGTCGCCGTCATTGTCATAATCATCTTCGTCACTGCCATCTTCATCTTCATCCTTCGATGCGTCGTTCGCTTGCTGCTCCTGACGGATTACCACCTCGCCGCCCGCAAACAACTCGGGCAATACCAACACAAGCGTTCCAAACGCACCGCTCGGGCGAATCGACGCGTCATCCTCTGGCTCACCAACCAGACGCGCGCCGGTCTCCGCGAGCATCATCTTGCGCAATGATAGCGTCACTTCCTCTTGCTTGAGAACGCCAAACTGCCGCCGAATCCATCGAAGTTGTTCAGCCATGAACTCTCGCCACGACGGATTCCGCGACTGGACCAGATCGCCGCGCACGTCCCACGCGACATCGGCGCCATCGTGGCGCTGGGAGACCGCGCCGCGCACCTTGAGAAGCTCGCGGTCGTCCAGACGCAGCGGCAGCTATAGCTCCTGCTCAACTTTGCCGTTGGTGCTGCTGTCTCCGTCGGATGCAAGCGCGAGTGCCGGGAGCGGGAAGCTCGTATTGTAGCCGGAGGTCCACGTGTCGGTGACGCGCGTGAGGTTCTGCAGCGCGTGTGTGATGCGCTGGAGCGACGCGCCGTCGTGAGGCGACGGCGCCGCCGCGTTTCCGAGCGCGCGCTTCTTGGTCATCACTACTGTCCAAAGGAGGTGATTGAAACTTTGATCCTGAACAGGAAAGACGGGGGATCTGGACAACTCATGAATACATAATGTAGTCAACGATTGTGGTATATTTCCAAAATAGACGTGTGCACTCAGCGATCGTCTAGTGTTCAGCAGATGTGCGTCGGTGGGCTGTGTGCGTTCGGACGCGCGCCCCCAAGTTTCATGTCGATTGCACTCTCCACCACAAAAAAGAATTTCTCGTGCCTGGACTTGACTTTCGTGTTTCGTCTTACTCGGAGGGCATAGTTTGTACTTAGAAGTAGCACACAACTCCGACATCTCGTGCTCCACACTGTGGCGTCGTCTTCCACGCACACCCACCGACTACAGAGCCCACGATAAGAGTCATGATGCAGTCCAACTATTTCCACACATTCATCAATGCTGTTGTGATCACTTGTATTTTGACGCTTCCTCACGCGCTTCAACGCTTCATGTCGAACTTGGGCCGTCACATAGCCCGCCCATGTCGAGTCAGCAAGTCGGCCAAACGCATCGCTTCATACTTTGCTTCCGCCAAAAGAACATCATTCGGATCTAGCTTCTTCGTCAGTCGAGCAGTGCGCTCGTCGATCATCTCTATCATCACTCGAGAAAAGGAGTTCAACGAGTCCGCGAGAACCGCCTTGATGTGCTCGACGTCTCCAGTGCTTCCACACTGAATCACCGTATCCATCACCGTCGATGAAAAGAAGGCCTGGATGTGGTTGCACGTGGTGCAGTGAGCCTTGATACGGACTCGAGAGTACCTATGGTTTAGGATCTCTGGACGCATGACCTTGAGGAGGTCCCGCATGTGAGCAAGCACACTTCAGGCTTCTTCATCTGCTATGTGCGCTTCCACAAACATGGCTACAGCACGGGCAACAGTTCGAACCAGCTCATGGGCGTGTCTCACAGACACCACTTCGATCAGTCGATGCGGCGACGACTGGTCCACGACTTCGAGCAATCGACAAAAGTCCTCTGACTTACAGTACGATGAGTCAAAATCATCGTTGTCGACGATCGCATCGTCGACGGACGGCTGGAAAGCAACTCGTTGAGAAGTCTGTCGACTCGGCCACTGATGTCGTTTGGCTCGACAATCGAGGTGAATAAATTGACACGCCCGCGGAAACTTGGCGCGATTCGGAGCTGCGTGACGACTGTAGCTTCACACCCAAAGTGCTGAACAGCCTTGCGAAGGTCTCCGGTATCGTCACGACGACACAACTCCATAGACGATAGGAGGCCACCGAATAGCTGATGGTCGTTGATCTTGACATCAAGGTTCACAAGTTCGTTGAACCCATCACTACCCCCGGGAAATACTTCCCACTTGGGGCGGTATGCCACGACTCGCCTCGCGTAGTGCAATGCGTCTCCACGTGATTCTGAAAGCTTGGCACGAAGTCGGACAACGGCTTCGGGAACTGGAATCTTCGTCAACTCGCGATCTTCGACCGTAGCCGGCAGTACCACGAGCGCATACGTTGTGTGCGCATGGCACTTCGTCAAAAGCTTCGACAACCGTACAGCTTATTCGCGATGTCGAAGTCTACTAGATCGCGGTAATTATCATATCTACGGAGTCGTAGCTGGTCCACTCGCCCCACAGGCGCGACGTCACGAAGCTGATTCACGTACCAAGGATGCAGATTCGTCGAGGTCAACTCGCCCCACTTCAACCAAGGAGCTTTGAGGGTCACGAATAAACCCTTGTCATGCTCATGATCTTCTTCACCCCTGAAACGTTGGTACGATGACCCCACGTATCGACAGCAAAAAGCTCGAGCGAGAAACAACACGTACTCACCCTTGCTCTGCGCACAAAATGACGCGAGACTCTCCGCGACCAATCGGTCATTGCGCTTTAAGCTGTCGAACGTTTTGTCGGAATCTTCGTACTCCTCGTCCTGAAGGTGGTACACAAAGCTGCGATCCATCGCAAACTCCCGCACAGTCTCCCACGCGTCCGCACTAATCTTGAGCCGCTTCTCTAGTGGCTCCGACATCACTTGAAAGTGCGCAGAAAGCCCACGGTCCACACACTGCTGCACCACACGTGGTCCCCTGAGCAAGTCAACATCGCTTGAGGTCGCCACGAGATCGAAAACGAGACACAGCCCCGAGCCGCTTCTGATGGGGTAGGCAGCACGCTCGCAGTGGTCGTAAAAAGCTGCATACGTAACGCAGTACGCGTGATCACGATCGCCCGGCCACCAACCTGAATCGTTGTCGTCTTGATCTTCGTCCTCCTCATCTTCCTTTTCTTCCAATGAGTCGCTCTCTTGCCGCCCTTGATGGATCTCCACCTCACCGCCCTCAAACGAACCGGGTAATACGATCACAAACGTCCCGAACGCGCCACTTGGCCGTATCGACGCATCCTCCTCACACCCGCCATCCAGGCGTGCACCTGTCTCCGCCAGCACCATCTTGCGCACCGACAGCTCCACTTGCTCGTGTTTGAAAAAGCCGAACCGCCGTCGGATCCTTAAAAGCTGCTCGTCCAGAAACTCATGCCACGACGGATTCCGCGACTCGATCAGATCGCCGCGCACGTCCCACGCGACGTCGGCACCCTCGTGGCGCTGCGAGACCACGCCGCGGTTCTTGATCTGCTCGCAGTCTTCGGGTCGCAGCGGCAGCGACAGCTCCGGCTCGGGCTTACTCTGGCGGCTGGAATCGTCTTGCGACTTGAACCCCAGGGCGGGAAGCGGGAAGCGCGTGTCGTAGCCGCAGGTCCACGTGTCGGCGACGCGCGTGGCGCTCTCCAGCACGCGCGTGATGCGCTCGAGCGGCGCGCCGTCGTCACTGCCGTTCTCGCTGTCGGCTTTCGATGGAGCAGCGCGCGGCGTCGCCATCTTGCCGACTGTTTGCATGGCCATCTTGGAGGCAATTGATTGTGGAAACGCTCGAAACTGGAACGTCAACCTAGTTTTGCTAATCTCGACGTTTTAGAACCCATAAACAACGAGAATACACGGTATATCTCATAATATTGACACATTATAGACACGATTGCTCGGTCTCACCCTTCTCACCGGGGCAGCTCGCCGCTGGAGCCGCCGCCGGGCGCGGCGCGGCTCCCGAGCGCGCGCTTGACCTGCTCGGTGCGGCTCACCGTGCGGCGCAGCTGCCGCTGGAAGAAGCCCACGGGCGGCGCGCTCGAGAGCGGGTAGATCTCGTCGGCGTCGATGTTCTTGGCGAGCTTGAAGCAGCGCGTGCAGTGGTCCTCCTCGAGCTCGCGGCGCGTGACGATGCCGCGCACGTTGTTGTGGCGGTTCACGACCACGAGGTGGCGCAGCCCGGCGCTGCGGAAGAGCCGGTACGCGCGGTCGAACGGCGCCTCCTCCTGGATCAGGTACGGCGTCTGGTTGATGTACGGCGTGAGGTCCACCCACAGCGCGCGGTCCTCCTCCGACAGCGTGTACACGTCGCCGACCTCGGCGGTGTCGACCGACTGGACGTCCGTGCCCTCGAACGGCACGGGCGTCGGGTACCGCGGGTAGTGGGCCTCCATGTCACGGTACGAGAGGCAGTAGTTGCTGGACGCGTCGGAACTGTCGGCCACAGTCACGTCCAGCAGCTTGTCCTCGGCGCGCGGCGTGTCCTCGCCGTCCAGATACGTCGAGCTCGACGAGAACGATGACAAGGACCGCAACATTTGCTGCTGCGACTTGTGCTTCTTGTTGCGCGCTGGGCTGTCGGGCACGTACGCGGTCGGGTGCGGCTGCCTGCTGAACGGCTTGGGCTTGGAGTCGCTCAGGTCGCGGTGGCTCAGCAGCACGTTGAGCTGCTTGCGCATGATCAATCCAGCGAAGAACTTGTTGCCGAACGTCGGGTCCTCGACAATCACGGGGAACGCGTTGTGCCGCGTGCTCACGAGCAGGTCGAAGATCACGCCGGCGCGCTCGACCGTGCGCAGCGTCTTCGGGTTGGGCGTCATGATGTGCTTGACGCGCAGGAACGAGCCGCGCAGCGACGGCATCCAGTCCAGGAACGGCACGTGGCGCAGGTGGATGTGGATGTCGTAGACGCCCTCGTTGAAGTAGTTGCCGACCCAGCGCGCAAAGAAGAGCGTGAGGATAAGGGGAAGGCCGTACTCGATGTTGCCCGTGCACTCGAGGATGATGACCGTGAGCGAGATGGTCATGCGCGTGACGCCGCCCAGCATCGCGGCGCTGCCGATGAGCCCGTACGTGCGCGGGTCCACGGTCTTGGCGTGGCCCATGAGCGTAAAGTAGTTGATCACGCGCGTCCAGAGGCGGCCGTACGCGGCGCCGATGAGCAGGCTCGGCACGAACAGCCCGCTGGGCACTTTGATGCCGTACGTGAGGCACGCGAGGAACGTCATGACGACCCAGAACACGACCAGGTTGCGCACGTCGAAGCTGTTGGCGGGCGCGTGGAAGAGGTGCTTGATCGCGACCTCGCCGCTCGCGAGCATGAGCGACGCGAGGTCGTTGTACTGGCCCTCCGGACAGTAGAACTGGATCAGCTCCTTCTTGTACGGGTACTCGGCCGTGTCGTCGGCTCGGAAGCAGTCCATGCCGGGCATGTCCACGTCCGTGCAGCTCTCGCAGATGCAGGCCGTGCCGTTGCGGCGCAGCGACTCCATCGCGAACGAGAAGACCTTGTTCTTGGACATGCCCGGCTGCATGAGGTGCGTGAGGTCTTCTTTGACCGACGGCAGCGGGTGGCACTTGCCCAGCAGGAACGGGATCGAGAACGCCGCCGCGGAGACGAGCACCGACACGAGCAGCGCCTCGGCCCACGCGACACCGCGGTTGCGCACCCAGCGCGACCGGAGCAGCGCGAGCCGCGTGTTGAGCCCGTTGAAGAGCGCGCCCTGGAGCCCGCCACCGATACCCATGAGGATGAAGAGCGGCACCTCCCACACCTGGTACGACGTGGACGCGAATGGGCCGAATGTGAACGTACCCGTGTGGCTCCCGAGCGTGCCCCACGACAAGTTGTCGTTCATGCCCGAGAGGAAGAACGCGAGCGTGAACGTGCCCGCCATCGCGCAGAACGACGTGCGCCACGTGAGCGTCTGGTTCCAGAACGACGCGCCCTCCTCCAGCACGAACAGCACGCCTCCGATCGGCGCGCCGAAGGCCGTGGCCACGCCCGCGGCGGCGCCGCACGCCACAAAGTCTCGCTTCTCGCGGTCGTTGCGGAAGCCCGCAAAGTACGTGAAGCTACGGCGCAAGAGATGGACGGTTGAGCGATTAGGTGCCAAGTCGAGAAAAGGGAAGCTGACACTCCCACGCTACGTCTCACCTGGTGTCGTAGCTGAGTGTCGAAGACTTGCCCTGCGACAGGCCAGCAGCGACGATCGAACCACTATAAGAGAACGTGTATACGCGTGAGATCGATGGTACGAGAGGCTACAGTTCCCACAGCTCCGGTCACCGCACCTGTGGATCATGGGGCCTTCCTTGCCCACGGGCAGCCCGCCGGCGACCGAGCAGATCGTGCCCACGACCTTGGTCACGAGCGTGCGCATGCGCAGCAGGCGCGGAATCTTCATGCCGTTGAGCGTCGTCTTGACCTCGGAGATGCCCGAGCCGGCCGCGACCGGCTCCACGAAGCACGTGAGCGTCGCGGCGATGCCCACGAGCGCGAGGTTGAAGCCCACGATGACCCAGAACGTCGTGCCGAAGAGCACGTGCTTGGCCAGCTCGTGGCTGATGGTCTCCTTGAGCAGGTGCAGCTTGATCGAGTGGAGCACCGTCGTGCAGTAGAGCAGGAAGACGGCGACCAGCGAGGTCACGATGCCCACGAGCAGCGTGAGGAACCACCGCACGTAGATCATGCGCGTGCGCTCCTGGCCGTCGCGGTACCGGTAGCCCATGCCCGACTTGTTCACCACGCTCTCAAAGAGGTCTGCATACACAGAAAGAAAGACCATCGCGTCAGCGACATCACAGCAGTCGATCGACGGCGCCCGAGAACGATAGACGAACCATAATCGAGGCTCTCGAGGTCGGCGCCGCGCCAGTTGAGGCCGCTCGAGTCGCCCATGATGGCTGCGGGATCGACGCCACTACGGAAGCGCGCTGATGCCGACGGCGACGGAGAATAAGGGTAATGGCACTAGAAAGACGGCGTTAGACGCGCCGTGCGCGTGCGGGTCTTGTTCTCTCTGCACGGCGGTGACGCCTTCTCTCGAACTGCCGAAGCTGAACGTCCGAAGAGACGAACCAAGATCCACGACGAACACGGATTTCCGCGAATCAGAGCGGCTTTGGAGCTGCTCGTCCGCCAATCAAAACGCGTTTTGCCAGACGTGCGTCGTCGTGAGTGAGGCGTACTGTATGCGATATGAGAGGGCCTTGATGTTATGGTGCTGGTCCCGCTTCAACACACATGCGGCCTCTGGCTGGGTCGGGACGTTGAAGCGGGACCAGCACGACGGGCGTGGACTCCGTACGTTAGCACGACAAGAATGATCTTTGCTGGTTAGATCTCCCCGTGGCCGCTCATACCGAGGCGCCCCCAGGAAGGTGGGTCCTAGTTCTTACTTCTTCTTCTCCTCGGTCACGACGATCTGGTCCTCCGAGATGCCAAACATCTTGGGCAGCACCTCGAGCAGCTCCGTGACGCAGTCGCCCTGCAGCTGGATCTGCTGCTTGCCCGTGTCACTGGCCGACAGCGACGAGCTGCACGCGAAGCGCTTGCCCAGGTTCTTGGCCGTGTCCTTCATGTTGATGCCCTCGATGTCGTCGAGGCCCGTGATGAACGTCAGGCGCTTCTTGCCCTTGCGCGCGCTCTTGGAGACTGTGACCACGACGTCCTCGAGGCTCATGCCCTCAGTCTTCTTGGACTTCTTCTTCTTGACCTGCTTGCCGCCGACCTCGAGCGTCACGCCCTCGACGCCCTCGGCGATCTGGCGCTCGGCCTCCAGGTACTCGGACACCGTGCGGTTGTACTTCATCAGGAAGAGGTTCGGGTAGTGCTCGGCCAGCCACGGCTTGGCCTCCTGAAACATCGGGCCGTACTCGCAGTACTCGGCCGGCAGCGTGTCGATCGGACAGTACACGACCTTCTTGACCTTGGGCACGGCCGAGCCCTTCTCTTCCTCGTCGTCATCCTCATCCTCGTCGTCATCGTCCTCCTCCTCGTCCTCCTCCTCAGCGACGGCCTTCATGGGCTTCTCGTCCTCCTCCTCGTCATCGTCGTCTTCGTCCTCCGAGTCATCCGGCTCCGGTCCGTACTTCTTGACCAGCGCGTTGAACAGCGCCGCCTCCTTGCCGCGGTACTTGGCCAGCACGGTCGGCACCTCCGCGACCTTGTCCGGGTTGTACTTCTGGTAGAACGCCAGCAGGCGCGCGTGGTTAAAGTCCTTGACCGCCTGCGACTCCTGTACGACCGCGCTCGGCGCCGGCGCCGCCTTCTTCTTGCTACTGGCGGTGTTCGTCGGCGACGGCAGCACCTCGTCGGCGCTGGGCTCCGGGCCGTACTTCTTCACGAGCGATTTGAAGAGCGTGGCCTCCTTGCCGCGGAAGCGCTCGAGCACGCCATCGATTTCGTCGATCTTGTCGGCGTTGTACTTCTTGTAGAAGCGCACGAGGCGCTCGCGGTCGGTCATGATGGATGCTGCTGCTGTTGGAATGGTCGGGATCTCCAGCCAACCTGGGCGAGCAGCTCCGCTCGTCAACACCTCTGCAATAGCATATGAACTAGTATTCAACAGAGGTATGGATTATGGTGTCAATTTTTGGTTGGCTGAATATGTCTGAAAAGTAGATCTTGATTGGTTATAATCGAACCGCTGAGTATGAAGAGGGAGCGGATTACCTCCCAGCAACAGCATGAACAGGCGACAGCAAACGACGAAGGTGAAGCATGAGCCACGAGGACATCCTGGACGACATGTCGCTCTCAGACGACGAGATGCTCGACAGTCTCGCGGACGACATGCTGCTGGAGATGGAGCAGGAGGAGGAGGAAGTGATCGAGACCATCAACCCGGTGCGTCGCGCGCCGCCCGCGGCGGCCGCGGCCCCGGCGATCCCCATGGGCTTCCCGTTCGGTGTGCCGGCCCGTGGCGGCGGCGGTGGCGGTGGCGGGATGCCGGACCTCAGCCAGATGATGTCGCAGATGATGCCCATGATGTCGCAGATGCTTGGCGGTGCCGGCGGCGGCGCACCGGGCATGCGCGGCGGCGGAGCGGCGCTGCAGCAGCAGAAGCTCTCGTGGGACGAGATCGTCAAGAAGCACGTGCCCCACAACGAGCAAGACGAGTGGCTGGCGACGATCCGCAAGGACGAGAAGAACCAGCGCGACAACGTGGCGTCCAAGGTGTACGGCAAGCCGCCGAGCCGCTCGTACCATGGCCACGCCACGCCGCTGCCCAACGTGTACATGGAGAGCGACACGTTGCTCGCCAGCCTGCTCAACGAGGCCGTGCGCGCCAAGAAGGCCGAGCACAACGCCACGTGGAGCCAATACCACGATAACATCGTCTCGCAGCTCACGCAGTCCGGGCTCGCCGGCGTGTTCGCGCGCGAGCTCAAGCAGCAGCTGCGTCGACGGGTCGAGAGCGACCCGGACTACGCCGCCGCGCGTAAGGAGGACCCGACGCGCTTTGCCAACATCGCCAAGGCCCTGGAAGTGTAATAATTGAGCAAATAAGAGACATGGCGCATGTTCCCAAGGACGATCTCATTATCTGTGTCGCTGTGTCTTTTCGAGGGTGGACTTGAGCTTCGCGACTTGATGGGTTTTTTGCTGGATACGCTCGAGCACCTTAGCTTCCTCGTCCTCCATGTACCGCATACGGCTCACCACAACGCGCTCCATCTCGGCGATCTGCTCCTCCAGCGTCAGTGTCATCTCCGGCTTGGCGGCTCGCAGTCGACGCGCGCGACGCATCTTCGCGTACAGATCCTGGAGGCACGCGGTCCGAGCGGCAGCGTCGTTGACACGGCGAAGAGCCCACGCGGCCTGGATGAGCTGTGCGGCGTTATCTTGCGTGGCCTGCTCCCAGCTGTCTAGATCGATCAAGTGCTTGACTTTGTGCTCGCGCGGAGTCAGCTCGAGTACACCGAAGAACAGCGACTGCACGAGCGCGATGAGGAGGATGCCACCCGACATGGCGCTCACGATCGTGAATGCGCGCCCGAGGTACGTGACGGGGTAGTAGTCACCGAAACCGGTTGCGGTCTGTAAGCAGATAAACGCACATTGCGCAAAGACGTTCGTGAGCCACTGAGATCAGTTAAGATGCATGAAAAATGACAGGAAGAGGCGTACCATGGTGACTGCTGCGAGCCAGACGGACTTCCAATAGTTGGCGAACGCGGCCTGCACCGGGTGCTCGAGGATGCGGATGATCGCGGCCGTGAAGAACGTGTTCAGCAGCGCGAGCGGCACGAGCAGCAGCAGCGGGCGGATCTTGAAAAGCGCTTTGAAGTGGAAAAACGGCCGCATGGCGTTGATGTCGTTCAGCGAGCCGACAAAAGCGACCCACTGCGAGTACAACGACGACGCGCTACGCAGATAGCGTGCGAACAGGTAGAGGCGCACGATCATGAACACGCCCAGCGCCTCCACCGGGTACGAGTACACCAGGTAGCAGCCGCCCCCGTCCAGGACGAGATCGTAGCTCGCGTTCGTCGGGCACACCGTGTTACCCGATTCCTGCGAGAGCGAGCTGTGGAACTGGCGCACCGGGATGCGGCCGCGCACGCCCGGTGGGATGTGGAACCCGCAGAGCAGCAACTCCAGTAAGATGATTGGGTACTGCGCCGCAAAAAAGTTGGTCGTGGACGGCACCGTGTTCTGCAGCTTGTTGATCTCGGTGCGGGTCGCGTACTGCACGAGTAGCAGCGCTAGGAGCAGCGCCGTCGTGGCCGACGTGGCCCACTTGAGCTCAACCAGACCGGTCGCGCGCCGCGGCGAGGACGGGGACTCGTCGTCGCTGTTCATGAGCAGCTCATTCTGTGCGAGCATCAAGAGCACGCCCGCGAAGCCCAGCACGCACGCGCTCAGCTCGCAGTAACGACGGCGCGCGTAGAGCTGCAGCAATGGTTTAAGTGAGACCTTTCGTATCCAAGAGCTACTGGACCAATAGTATATAGAGATCTATAACAAACACACTTTTCGTAGCTGGTTCACATACTGGAACTGCGCCGACCGCGCGGAGCTGCGCGGCGACACCTGGAGATGCTGGCGCTCGATGTCCGTCGTCATGGTCGCGCGATGCCGCCTCCTGATTCACGGAGAGCTCTTCCGGTCGGGTGGCTTCATAACGATCCAACGGTACATCGTACCCGACATACGGTACACACTTGTGGTACCTTGTACCTCATAAACGGTACGTACTGGAGCTCTTCATCGAGCACAACAACGTGGCAAGAAAGCGAAGAGCTCCAAACAAGACAGAAAAGCAAGGCGACCGCGCTTCCCCATATCCCTCGACGCTACGCGACTGCTACGCCCCGCCAAGATGCTCAAGTACCAGAAGTGGCTGTCATCGTTCGTCGTGGCGCTGGCGCTGTGGGTGTTGCTGATTCAGTACGTGTCCACGAGCGTCGCCGACGCGCGCGTGCTGCAGGTCGTGTACGTGCTGCCGATGTACGCGCTCGTGACGTTCGGCGCGTACTCGCTCGCGGTGATCGCCATGTCGGTCATGTCCGTCACCGACTGCCCGGAGGCCGCCAAGGAGCTTGACCGCCAAGTGCTGGAGGCCAAGGAGGACCTGCGCAAGAAAGGACTCGAGATCTGAGCGATACCAAGGCGGCGATCTCAGCCACAGGCCAGGTAAATAGAAAGGAGATGAAAGTTTTGTGTGTGTCGGTAAGCATTCGCCGATTGGCTTCCATATCCTTCGCATTGGCCGCTCTTGTGAACGACAGCCCAAGCCGTGCATGTCGCGACACAGAGAGAGTGACACAGGCATTAACCAGTCTGTCTCGATACAGAGGGGGTGGAGGGAGCTTTGACTCAAAACTTTGGGAGCTTTGACTCAAAATTTTGGGAGCTTTGAGTCAAAGC
>JAADWV010000471.1:0-26805 GCA_023336295.1 Pythium folliculosum | reverse complement strand
CAGAGAACGTGCATGGGAAAGAGAACTGGGAGAACGCCGCGGGCTGCTGCTGCGACGACGAGAGGAGGCCGGCGAAGTGGCCAGCGCGGAACGAGCGCGCGCGAGGCGCTCCACAGTGGGTGCCACACGCGCAGCAGCGTTCGCTGACGCTGCGGGCCGGCCGTCACGTGCTCGCTCGCGCGCTCGCCCATCGTCGCAACGCCTCTCTGAACGTTCCGCGCGTTCGGTCGCGTGGAAAAAATAAATAGCCGACCGCCCCCAGTGGCTAAATACGCCACGAGGGACTCGCTGTAGTAGAGCGCTGCCGCGTCTCATGGCCGCAGATCAAGCTTTCTCGCGCTCTTCCCGCCGGTCGCGCGTGCTGCACGCGGCGCGTATGTTGTCTTATTCCGAGCGCGGTTCTCCGGTTGATTCTCCGCCGGTCGGTCCACGACTGGCGTCGTGGCTCCTGCTGGACGGAGACCGTGGTCTCCGCTTGGGTTCTCTACATTCGCTGTGTTTCTCTCCGCACGTTCGCATTCGTCCTCGGTTTTCCTGATCGTCGTCGTGCGCCTGTGCTGGAATGCCGGGAAGACCACGACGATCGCTGCTGTTCGCGCGTTACGACCACTTGAACACACGCAGAGGGGGCACACGGCGTAGTTTATTTTCTCTCGACGGCTATTAGCTACACAGATTCAATTCTCAGACACTGACACACAACGGCTCGGGATCACGCGCTCACAGCAGCTTGAGGTTGAAGTTGGCGAGGTCGTCGATCTCCTGCTCCTCGGCGGCGGCCGCAGCGGCGGCGTCAACCGCCACGCGCGTCGCTGGCAGCGTCGTGTCCTCGGACACCGACCGCATGGACCGCTGCACAGACGGCGGCAGCGGCGGGCTCGCGCGCACAAAGCTGCTGGTGGACGCCGTGGAGCCGGCGTCGCTGCCGCCGCTGCCGCGCCGGTCCAACCGGAAGCTGCCCGTGAGCGACAGCGTGTCAATCTCGGTGAGCAGCACGATGCCGCCGGGCGCGCCCCGTGGCGGGATGTTGACCGACTCGCAGCGCTGCTTGGCGCGGCGCTGCGTCGGCGTGGGCTGCTGAGGCCGTGGAGACGGGCCCAGCGTCGGCGTCTGCAGCAGCGAGTGGCGCGGCAGCAGCTCCTGCTCGCGCCAGCCCGTGGTGATCGTGTTGTCCTCGGTCGAGGCGCGCACGCGCAGATTCCGCGGCTTGCGCGAGGGCGCCTCGGGCGTCTGGTTACTACTGGAGCTGGGCGCCGCTGTGTCGAGCTCCTCGGGCGTGTCGACCACGCGCACGTCCTCCTCTTCGTCCTCCTCGTCCTCTCCCGCGAGCCCGCTGTCCGAGAGCGTCTCATCGGCGTCGTCGCTCGCGGCGCTGGCCACGGACCGCGTGGACGGCAGCGTGCTGCTGGAAAAGTGGCGTCGGATGCTCACGCTGACGCGGGACGCGGCGCCGCCGCCGTCCGCGCCAAACTGGCTGCACAGGATGCACTCTTTGGTCGCGCGGCGGCTGTTGAGGTCGTGCGCGCTCGCGGTGCGCGGCGCTAGCAGGCTCACGCCGCTGCTGCTGGACGACAGCAGCGCCTTGCTGGCCTCCTGCTTGGTGCAGCAGCGCGAGCACACGACGAGCGCGCACGCGTGGCACACGTGGCGCTTCTTGAGCAGCGAGAACGCGGCCGAGCACACGCCGCAGTGCGCCGGCTGGCCGGCCGCGCGGCCGCGGCCCAGCGACAGCGACCGCGCCAGCAGCGAGCCGGCGCCGCCGCCGCCCGTCACGCCGGCGCTGGCCATGCGCTCGGCCCACTGGTTGGACAGCACCTGCCGCAGGCTCAGCAGCGAGTGCGTGCAGAACTCGCGGAACTCGTGGCGCATGGACCGGCTCGCCTTCTCGTCGCTGGAGTTGTTGTTACTATCGGCGTCCGGCGAGGCGGCCGCGGTCGTCGTGATGTACACCGAGCACGAGAGCACGACCTTGCACACGTGCGGCTCCGTGGTCTCCGAGATCTCGTACATGAGGTCCTGCACGTACAGGCGCTCGCACCGGCCCTCGCCGTACTTGCCCAGCTTCTCCTCGACGTCGTCCATGTTGAACAGCCGGTGGTCGATCGACCGCCGGTACACGAACGCGCGCCGCAGCGGCGCGCCGTCGGGCGCCACCAGGTCCTGGCTGATGAGCCGCGTGCGCCGCGCCGCGAGCGCGTCGTCGGCGTCCGCGTCCTCGTCGTCCTCGTCCTCGATCGCCGCGTACTCGCTCACGCAGCACTCGACGGGCCGCGCGTGCTTGCTGAACTTGAGCGCCGAGTACCGCTGGTTCCAGCGCGGGAACGGCGCGTTGCCCGCGAGGCGCCGCGTGGCCACGAGCGAGTGGACCAGCAGCCCGCGCTGCGTGTTGAGCGCGACCCAGTACGACTCGCGCGCGTCCTCGCTCGCCAGCAGGCCCAGCACGGTTTCGAGGCTCCCGGGCACGCGCGTGACGCCGCGAAAGTCGCACCGCTCGTGCTCGAGCGGCGTGGCCGCGACCAGCGTCGCGACCTTGAAGAGCCGCACGTCCGGCGACTTGGAGCGCAGCGGGATGTACGCGCTGTGCGGGTCCTCGCGCTTGACGCGCGCGCGCATCCGCAGCGCGTGCGCGCGGACGTACTCGAGCCCCGTGGACGCCACCGACTCGTCGCCCCAGAGCGCCTCCATCACGAGCTCGTCGCCCACGTGCGCCGCCGGGAGCTCCTCCAGGATGGGCACGCTCTGGTTGGTCGTCGCATTCGCCATCGCGGGCGACGGCTTGAGCGGCTCGCTCGGGTCGGCGGTCGCGGGCGTCGGCGCCTTTGTGTCCAGCGCCATCGCGTTTCGGCGCGTCGCGTCGGGAAGGAGAGAAGCGGGTGGAGGGGGAGCGATCTCGCGGGAGCGTAGTGAGTGTGTACCGGGACGAAGACGCGTCTTCCGCTCGGTTGGCCAAGTGACTCGGGGTGTGGGCGGTGTGGCGGTGGACGGGAGGAATACGGCGGTGGGGGATGGATCTGGTCCGGACAGCCTCCTCCTTCCGCTCTAGTCTCTATAGGTTATGTGTGTAGCCAGCTCGCGACGGTCTCCGATAAAGTGCCCGACTGTCGGACCATCTCCCGCACGCTCCAAAGGGCGAGCGAGACGGCTGGCCGCAACTGGGCCGAACTCGCTCGGTGGTCTCCCACTTCCGCTCCTCCTGCTGTTGCGCCTGCCGCCTGCGACGCGCAGCTGCGGGGGCCCGTCTCGCCGGCGGATGAGATGGCCGATTGGCTGATCCCGGGCCCAGCTGAGTGGCTTGTTCGCCCACCAGAAGGCGATCCACAAGGACGGAGACGAGTCCATTTGGATCCTAAACTTGTATTTTGTATTAGATAGTCGATTTGGATCAAGATCCATAATGCCGAGAGAGAGCGAACTGATCGACCCGCGTGTCTGATTTCTCACTGTGGCCTCCTCTTCCGCCCTCGCGCTCTCCCCCACTCTTGGTCACTACGAGTAATATCACTCTGCTGACAGGCATCGCGTTCCGTCCGAGCGGCTAGGCTTGATCATCCACGGCATCCAGGAAGGAATCCAGAATCATCGACGCATGTCGACACGCACAAGACGCCTCAACGAATCTCGCAGAAGTGGCGCGTTCGCACGTGCAATAGAATGATCCGGATAGGCCCGCCCTCCTCCTCCTCCTCCTCCTCCGGACGAGGAGCGTTGCGGTGTGGCGAAGCGAGAGGGAAGCAAACGGATCCGTTCGAGTGCGGTAGGTACGGTGGAGGGTCCCGCCAAGTGCACCCGGCATTCCTGAGCTGCCGAGCCTCCTCCTCCTCCCTCCTCCTCTCGCCTTCCATTCGAAAAAAAAAAAGCAGCGATCCGGTGGCGTCCGTCTCGCCGCTGGACCCTGCGTTCCAGAAGGCCCGGGGGCTTCTAGAAGTGTCTGGACGTACTGTACCAGTAAGCACTGTACAGTGAGTGTACCCACGACCCGCCCGCGTAAGGCAGGCACGCACGAGCGTTTTGGCGCCAGTTCATGTTGAATCTGACCACCTGGCGGAGCTGAGATCCTAGTCACAACGAGGGTTGAACAAGCTCGTGTATTACGGCACGCCTCCGCCAGATCAGGCATCGGATCCACGATAGTGGGGGCAGCTGCTGGGCGGAAGAACGAGAACGAGAACGAGAACGGATTCCCACGGTGGGAGCCCACGCCCCCAGCCCTGAGCACCTGCAGCCGGCTGGCGTACGGCTCGGGATCGCTGACGCTGACGCGCACGTCACGATGGGCTCCGGGAGGTTCTCAGATCTCATGCGAGGGGAGCGGATCCGCGCCATTCTCTTCCCGGCCGCTAGGCGCCCTCACGGTGGCGCCCCGCGGCGTCATCCTCCTTTCAGGTGGCGCCGTTGGCGGTCGCACGCGTGGGTTCGCGTCCATAGAGCAGCCGCAGCAGCTGCGCGCTCTGGGTCGCCGTCGGGTGCTGGAAGAGCGCGGCGAACGCGGCGGCCACGAGCGCTAGCTGCCACGCCGTCGCACCGCGCGGCGAGAGCCCGGCGGCGCGCGCCGACCACGTGCTGCTCGTGCACAGCACGTAGATCGCGACGGTCTTGACGGCGCCGGCGCGGCGCGGCGCGCTCTCGGCCAGCAGGCACAGCGCCGTGAGCATGCCGCTGAGGTACGTCGCGAGCTCGTGGTCGCGCACGGGCAGGTAGCACGAGCCCAGCACGCCGAGCTGCGAGCTGAGCTTGAGCGAGACCGACGTGCGCAGGAACTGGAGCGCCGTGCGCGCGAGCGACGGGCGCGGGCCGCGCGCCCAGCGCTTCCACTTGAACACGAACGCCGTGGCCACGAAGATCGGCGCGTAGAGCCGCATGAGCTGCGGCAGGCCCTCGGCGAAATTCTGCACGTGGTACACGGAACACGACGGCTCGTGCGGGTGCCACACGTCGCAGCGCGAGGCCATAGCGCCCGACGGGAACTGCTCGCGCATGGCGCGCGCGATTTCCTTGGGGCGCAGCGTGAAGCGGTCCAGCGCCGCGAGCTGTGAAGGCGCGTACAGGTCCGGCCGGTAGATCCACGTGTACACGAGCTGCGTGTACACCACGGCGCCGACGAGGAGCTCTAGAGGCGGGTGAGGCTACAGTTGGTTCAATCCATACAGAGCCACACGTACCGACGTGGGGAATATCCTTCAGAGCAGGCACTCGCTTGCCCAGCGCGATGGCGGCCTCGGCACATGCGAGCGAGACCACGAGCCCGCGCCGCTTGGCGTCCAGCACGGCCAGCGCCGCGGCCGCCGCGATCGCCGCCGCGCGTGGCGAGCGCGTCTCTTGCTTCTCATCGCCAGCGTGGTAATCACGCTCTACGTCCTCCAGCAAGCGGAAGAGACCTAAGGCCATGAAAGAGAGAGCCCCTTGAGTGTCAGAAAGCCAGTCGCACTAGGTGTCCGACCGTGAGGCGCGCACCGACAAACGTCGCGAGCGAGAGCGCGACGGAGCCCGGGCGCTCGAGCTTGCGCGCCAGCAGCACCTGCAGCAGCGTGGCGCCGGCGCCGGTCGCGAGCGCGCCTCGGCACGCGTGCTCGACCACGCGGACGGAGACCATCGCAACGCGTTTTGGGAGTGTGATACAGACCGCGAGACAGCAAGTGAGACCGTCAAGTCGACGGTGTCGACGGTCGACGGTCTCCGCTTGACGTGGGACGCTCGCTCCCAATACAGGCCCCTTTGCTTCCCGTGTCAACAACTTGAAGTTCGGAGGACATTCGGACGGGAGATGATAATGGCACTGCGGGTTCCCAGTAACGACCACGGCCGGGCCACGGGCCCAACGGTCGGTGGGCCACCGGCCCAACAGTCGGGCCGGCCCACGCCCAAATGCATGAAACCACCAGTAGATAGCTAAACCCCATCCAATGCACTCTCCAATTTCCTCCGTACAACCAAGCACAGAAAGGCGCCGTGCAACAGAGCTGAGATGCCAGCGGCTTCGGTTGTTCGAGTTGAGTTTGCTGCTTCCTGAGCTGACGGCTAAGCCCGAGGCTCTTGCTTGCGGCGAACAATCATACACGGCCGGTTCGACTAACCGGTCTGAATCGCTCCATCGTAACTAGTCGATCGTATGTGCGCTATCCCCTGTCCACAGCTCAACCAGGTAACGGACAGAAGAGGCAGGCAGTATTACCAGCTTTCCATTCAAAAGCACCATCACTGCAAATACCACTCCACATCAGCGTCACGACGCCTGATGTCCGCACACGCCAGCGAACATCATCACTCGCGCTCGAGTGCTTGCTCCTCATCGCCCTCGCGGTTCGCCTTGACGAGCGGGTCCACCACTTTCTTCCAATCTTCAAAGCTCCAGTCCGAGTCGGCCTCAAACGGCACGCCGTTGAGCGTGTACATCGGGGTGCCCGACACGCTGCGCGAGCACGCGTACTTCCACGACTCGCGCGAGCGGCTGTCGGCATCCGTGCCGCCGTAGCCCGTCATGCCCTTCTCCCAGTCCTCACGCGTGAGCCTGGGGAACGTCTTCTTCGCGAGCTCGTAGAACTTGTCCGTCACCTGCACGGTCGACAGGTCCTGCGTCTGCTTGTTCCAGAAACTACAGAAACAACTCGGAGTGAGCGACCAGAGTACACACACCACGACAAACGAAGTTCACCTACTCCTCCTGCTTCTCGTAGATCACCTCGAGCCACTCGGGGAACACGTCCTCGCCCAGCGCGGCCGTGATCGTGAACGTGGCCTCGGCCGCCGTGAACGCGTGCTGGTGGTACGGCAGCGGGAAGAGCACAAACTTGAGTCGGAACTCGTCGGGCTTGTAGTGCTCCGCGAGCTTCTTGAGCCCAGGGAACGCCGCCGAACTTGCCGGACACATCTACTCCCATCATGAGAAGGTTAGAGATCGCACAGACTGGCGTAAGCAACAGAACGTACCAGGTCGACGTAGGTCTCGAGCTGCACGCCCGCGGAGGCCGCACCGTCGCCGTACACAAAACCCGGCGGCTTGCCGGGGATCGGCAGCTGCGCCTGCACGGCGGCGGCGGCCGCGCCCAGCAGTGTTGCGAGCGTCTTGATCCACATGTCGGTCTCTCTCGTTGGATTTCTTTGACAAGTGAGCTCCTGGAAACACGGGTGGTGACTTGAAGTGATCCCTTTCGCTCATTGGCCGATTAATGAATCCACCATTTCTGTCAATCAGATCTCTCCGATCAACGGATCCCGAGAGCTGCTCATGTTCATTGACGTTCGCTACGCCAAAGGAGAGACCGAACTGCCTTGCGTGATGCTGTCGCTGCTCAACTCGCTGCTCGTGGCCGCCGCGGCGGCGCTGCTCGCGACGCCCTCGCAGGCGCAGCTGCCGATCCCCGGCAAGCCGCCGGGCTTCGTCTTCGGACAGGGCACCGCCGCCGCGGGCGTGCAACTCGAGACCTACATTGATCTCGTACGTCCGTGCCGTTCCTTGGGGTGCTCTGATAGACAGCGTGGTCTGACTGTGTGGCGCTGTGGGTGAATGTGTAGCTCTGTCCGGACAGCAAGGCCGCGTTCCCCGGGCTCAAGCAGCTCGCGGAGCACTACAAGCCCGACGAGTTCCGCCTGAGCTTTGTGCTCTTCCCGCTGCCGTACCACCAACACGCGTTCGCGGCGGCCGAGGCCACGTTCACGATCACGGCCGCGCTCGGCGAGGGCCACTTCCCCGTCTGGCTCGAGACCATGTACAACAACCAGGAGCTGTACGTGTATCTCTATACCACCACCTCAATGTCCCGCTGAGTCTGACCGTCCGTGTCTATCAGGTTCTACAACAAGCCGACCAAGGACCTCTCGCCCGTGCAGGTCTCGGACAAGTACTTTGCGCTCGCGCAGCAGACGTTCCCGGCGCTCACTCGCGCGCAGTGGGAGCAAGGCATGAGCGGCCACGGCGGCACGTTCGCGGACGACGCCTCGCGCACGGCGTGGAAGTACGCGTGCTCGCGCGGCAAGACCGGCACGCCGCTGTACACGCTCAACGGCGTGCCGTTCGAGGCCGACGCGACCTGGGGGCTCGACGACTGGCGCAAGGTCATCGACCCGCTCGTCGAGGCCAACAAGAAGGACGTCAAGGAGGTCGCGCTACTCAAGGACTCGATGGTGCGGCTCAGCGGCGCGCCGCGCGTGCCCGACCGCCAGGTCGTCCACTTTGCCAAGCACGCAGACGCCGCGTCGCTCGCACACGTGTGCGCCACAGCCACCGAGGGCCACCGCCCGTGCGAGTTCCTGCCACGCCGTGCCATGTGCTGCCAGCCCAACGAGGCGTGCGTGCTCCGCGCGGGCTGCGTCAAGCTCTGAAGCCACACCCACCCAACGAACCAAAGGGCTCGGAATACTGAAGCCACCCGAGGTTTGTGATAGCGACCGTGGAGTGATATCTACACCAGAAACCGTGGACCCAGGCGGCTTGTTAGTGCCCATGGAGAGATAATATCAAAAACCAAAATTCCAGTGAAGCCACCGTCACTCTAATGAAACTGATTGTTCAACAACCGTTGACGCGTAAAAGAGACCATGGCAGTTGAGGAAAATCGTTGTGGAGACCTCATGGACTCGGCGGTGCACGCGGCGCGCGGCGCGCTGGCGGCGGGCGGCGGTCTCGCGGTCGTGCAGTCGCTGCTCGCGGGGCGGCCGCGCAAGCCCAGCGGCTTTGCGCTCTCGGTTGGCGGCTTCGTCGGTACGTTTGACGGATTCCGCCACGGTCTCAGATAACGAGAGGGGATGAGACTGACCCCACCCTTGCGTGGTCCGATGCGTTAGGCACCTTTCGATTTCTCGAGTCGCTGGGGAATGCGCACTATGGCGGCGCTGAGGCCGCGAAGCGCCACGTACCGAGCGCCGCCGCCGGCGTCGCTGCGCTGGTCGCCGTGTACTTTCTCGAGGCCAAGAAGAAAGGCCTCTTGCTCTCGTACGCGGCGCTCGAGGCCGTGCTACTGCTCGTGAACGAGCGCACCACGATTGCGGACATGAAGTACATCGGTGCGTTTGTTGAGCGTTGTTGAGCATCGCGCAAACGATTGATTGCCATGCTAACACTCGTACGCGTGGTGCTTTGTGTGGGACGCCAGAGGCGGCGATGGCGGTGCTGGCGAACCACCGCATCATCTACATCTGGATCTACGAGAGCTACCTGCTCACCAAGTCGCAGCTCGCGACGCTCGACGGGCTCACGCTCGTGCCGGCCGAGATCCTCGCGCGTGTGCGCGCTGAGCTGCCCGTCAACCCGGAGGTCTCGCGCTGCGACCTATTCCACCCGGCGCACGAGAGCTGCCGCGCATTCCACTGGCACTTCTTCAAGCAACACTTCCGCAACTCGATGAAGCTCTACATCCCCATCTACTTCTTCTCGGCCGTGCTCACCAAGTACGCCAAGTGGATCTGGGGCCCGCGCCCGCGCGTCCGCGCGCTCATTTTGCAGTACCTGCGCACGTGCGCGTGCCTGAGCCTGAGCTTCTCGATCCCGCTCGGCTTCTCGTGCGCGTCGCCCTTCAAGAACCACCGCGTGAGCGTCGTGCTCGCCGGCATGCTCGCGGGCGCGGCCATGTACATCGAGCACGAGAAGCGCCGCGCGACCGTGATCAAGAGCATCGCCGTGTACCCGATCGCGGCGGCCGGCGCGCGCGCCGCTCTCTCGCTCGGGCTCTCGCCGCGCAGCGTCTCGCTCTGGCAGTACGTTATCTTCTCGGCGTCCATGGCCGTGCTCTTCCAGCGCCCCGAGCGCCAGAATGCGCGCGTCATGCGGCTGCTCTTTGGCCACCGCGTCCGAGGCGCGCCGCAGCAACAAAACGGAGCCAAACACGACCAGGAAAAAGACAAGCACGCCAGCGCCACCACGGCCACTGAGGGCAAATAGTCGCGCTGTACGTGGACAGACACTGGGCGTGCTAGGCGATGCAGGAGAGAGCCCTGCGAAGGGCTCTCGGAGAACGCCCATTTCCTGCCCAGCCATCCTAAATTTCGATAAACGATGGTGGCTATCTGTGCATTTCGATAAAGGCATTCTGTCGAGGTTATATGTCACTATATGTTGGGGCTCAGTGGCGCCCGCTAAAATTCTCGACCACTCACCGCAGACTCAAAGCTCCCTACAAGCGCCGACGACCATGATGATGAACCAACTGCGCCGCGCGATGGGCGGCCTGCGCCTCAACGCCGGCAGCGCCAGCGCGCTCCCGCGCCGCGGCATCGAGGAGTTCTTCCCCGTGCAGACGCTCGTGGGCGAGGGCGCCAAGGCCGACAGCCTGAGCAAGGTGCCGGGCACCGTGGGCCAGCGCAAGGTGGTCACGGGCGGCGAGTGGAAGGCGTGGATGCTGCGCCAGAAGAGCACGGACGACCTGCACAAGCTCTGGTTCGTGCTGCTCAAGGAGCGCAACGCGCTGCTCACGGAGCGCGCGCACTGCCGCGCCAAGAACGCCGCGATGCCCAACCCGGAGCGACGAACGAAGGTGCGTTTCCCCAATAATCAACGAACTCAATTGCCTCGATGGACGGACAAGTGCATGCTGACCATTGTGTACTTTATCATCAAACAAATAGGTCCAGAAGTCGATGGCGCGTATCAAGCTGATCCTCCACGAGCGCAGCGACGTCTTCAAGGCCAACAAGGCTGCGAAGGAGGCCGCGGCCCAGTAATCTAGACGAACGGGTTTTCAATCACAAGATCTGTTCTTCCTGTCTCCTCGCCATTTATACGCCTACATGGAAACAACAGAGCGTCCGTGTTGAGGGAAGGACGCTCTTTGGTTTGTCTGTCTCTCTCTCTATCCACGCGATCGGACCGACACTTCTCGGAGCTCTTCGTCGCTAGCGTCCGACTCCCTGTCCCCGTCCCGGTCGAGTCCTTTCTCCTCGTCGATGGCCTCCTCCTCATCGCTCTCCTGGATCACGATCGAGTGCTCCGAGTGGCGCGCCTTGCGGCTGCGTCGGCACATGAACGACACCGCGAACACCAGTAAACTGCCGACGACCGCGACCACGAGCGCGACCCAGAGCCACGTCAAGCTGAGCAAATCGTTCTTCGACGCAGTGGAAACAGTGGCCACGCACTGCGTTGATTCCAGGTTCGTGCTGTTGGTCTTGAGGCTCTTGACGAGCTGCGGCGAGTCGTCGAAGATCTCGCTGTTGACGAACCGCCGCATCATCTCGGCGGCGACGTCGGGTACGTCCATGGGCACCATGTGGCCAGCGCCGGCGATCACGATGTACGTGAGGTTTCCTCCTTGCTGCGCAAAGCCCGCTGGGTCGTTGCGCCCAGCAACCGACCACGTGTACTTCTTGGCCTCCTGGTAGGACGCCGAGCCGTTCCAGTCCAGGTGGAGCAGCAGCTTCTCCGTGCCGTAGTGGTTGCACATCATGTCCCACTGACCGTTGTAGAAGAGCACGCGCAGCCCGCCCTGCAGCAGCCGCTGGACCGTCTCGAGCGTGCTCACACCGTCGAACTGGCGCAAGCCGTCGTACACGGCGTCGCTGCAGTCGCGGAACTGGAAGCCCGGGTCCGTGTTGGCGTGGAGCATTTGCCGGACCTCCATTTGGTTGAGGTACTCGCGGATGTCGTGGCGCTTCGACGGGTACCCGCTGACGCTGTGGACGTACTGCCGCACGTCGTAAAAGTTGAGCGATTTGCTGGATGCCGCGCGCGTGTTGCGCAGGCCGTCAAGGATGCTGTTCATGTTCTCAAAGCACGTCGCCGTGAGAAACTTGCCCGAGAGCAGCGCGTTCTGGCAGTCCACGAACGCCGACTTGAGCGCGCGCACCTGGCCGTACGTTACGAATCCAAGTCCGTGAGCATAATCGCTGTAGTCGTACTGGATGAGCGGATGGACCCAGCCATTGCCGATGCCGACGCCCATGAGATTGATGCTGATCCCACCACTGTTGCTCTTGGCGACAGCCTTGTTCTGCTTGACAATGTAGTCCGAGAACTGCGGGATAAAGCGCCCGGCGTGGGACTCGCCAAAGATGTAGAGGTCACGGCTCGTACGCACGCCGCTACTAGTCTTGGCCGACAGGTACTCGGGATGGCGCTGGAAAAACTTGTTGAGCAGCTTGTGGAAATCCTTTGCGACGGTCTCTTCGTCCGAGCGGTAATCGTTGCCGCGGGTGTACGACATGCCCGTGCCCACCGGCTGATCGATGAACAGCACGTTCGCCGTGTGATGCCAGCTGTGCTTGTTGACCGAAATCGTCGTCTCGTCCTCGATCGAGAACGGAGAGATGCCGCTGCAAACCAGACAAACAGGAGGAAGTCAGCTCTGCCTATGCAGACTCCATATCGTTTCGCAACAGCCACGTACAGGAAGAGTCCTTGCATACTGGAACAACCCGGTCCTCCATTGAGCCTACACGCGAGAAAGATACGGTTATATCGTCAGCCTTTGTCATCCTACTCCCTGGATGAGCATGAGCACGACTAGAGTTGCGGAATGGAGATCCACGCACCAAATGACGAGCGGTGCTGTCTCGGGGTTCGTCGCGGCCACAAAGTGCCAGTAGAAGATGTTGTTCCGCTTGGCCTTGTCGAGCGAGATACGGCCCGCGTGGTGCACGAGGTCGATCTTCTCGATGAGGCCGGGCATTTTGGCGCGCACGAGATCGTCCACCGCGGCGTCCTCCTGCGCGTTCGCTTCCTCGGGAGCGTCGTCATTGTCGTCGCCCTCTGTCGACTCCTCGACGCCGTCAACGCGCAGTTCGCGCCCGTTGAAAGTGTTCTGCTGAGGCGCAATGCGCTGCGCAGTCGCGGAGCGCGCAGCGCAGCCCAGCAGCCCCAGGAGCCGCAGAGGTCCGCTCGTACTGGTTGCCATCTCCGTCCGAAATGATCAGTTCCCCCGAACGAAATGGGAGAGCTGCAGTAGCGATGGACTGATCAGATCAGACGATCTGGATGTTTGGAGCTCCATTTCAGCCAATTACCTTCGCTCAACTCAGATATTTACTCAGATTCAGAGAAATGGCTTCATGTGATGCAAATGGGTTCATGTGCTCAAGTGGGGGGAGGGAGCCGCGAAATACTAGTGGGGAGGGGTGAACGCCTCACTGTGGCGTGGGCGCGCCAGCCTCCTGGGTTCGCCGGCGCACCTCCTTTTTTTTCTTGATGATCTCGCGGTAGAGGCGGTCGCGGTAGTCGGCGGCCGAGTACTTGGTGTTGTCGTCCACGACGATTTGAAGCGCGCCGGGAGCGGAGGGCTCGTCCTTTTCATTGTGGAACTGCGCGACGTACGGATGCTTGAGCGCGTCCAATGACGAAATGCGCTTGCTTGGATCAAACTGAGCACACAGCAGCGTTAGCAGATCTTCTCACTCGGATCAGCAGAAGGGTAAATACTCACGTAAAAGCACTGGCGCATGAGGTCGATGGCCTCCGGCGTGGCCTTGGGGAAGAGCTCTTCCAGTGGTCGCTGCTTGGGTGTGGGCAAGCTCTCCAGCATCGTGTTGGCGAACGGCGACTTGATGCTCTCGATATCATCGGCCGTCGGCGGGCCCGTGACGTCCAAAATGCGCTCGAGCTGGTTCATGGTCGACGTACCGGGGAAAGCGGGCCGGCCCATCGCCATCTCGGCAACGATACACCCGACAGCCCACATATCCACGGCCTTGGTGTACTTGGTCGAGCCAAGAAGGATCTCCGGCGCCCGATACCATCGCGTGGCGACGTAGTCCGTGAGCACCGGATTCGGCCCACTCGACTCGGCAACGGATCGACACAGCCCGAAGTCGCAGAGCTTGGTGTGGCAGTCCGAGTTTAGAAGCAGATTGCTAGGCTTGATGTCACGGTGGAGAAGCTCGGCCGTGTGCATGTACTTGAGCGACTTGAGAAGCTGATAGATAATGTACTTCTTGTGGATCTCTTCGAGGATGTTGGCGCGTATGACCGCGTGGAGATCAGTTTCTGCGAGGGCACAAGAAGAGTTCAAATGGCTGATCAAGGAAACGATCAACGGGATGCTCACAACCTACCCATGAAGTCAAAGACCAGGTAGATATCGCGGTCGTTATCGGCCTTGACGACATTCAGCAGGCGGATGATGTTGCCGTGGCCGTTGAGCTCCTGCAGATACATGACCTCGCGAAACGTGCGCTGCGCATCGGTCGCATTGCGGAACGCGTCGAAGCACTTCTTCAGCGCAACCACCTGTCGAGTGTTCTTGTCGATAGCCTTCCATACGATGCCGTAAGCCTACGAATACCGTCCGAGTCAGCTCCCTCAGTACCATCCTCCAGCCTCATGCACCTGTAATGCACGTCGACTCACGCCTTTTCCCAGCTTCTGGAGCAGCTCGTACTTGCGCAGAATGTGCTTCTCGACCTCTTCGCCCATGGCTTTTCCGTGTGTGTAGCCCCTCACAGGTCGACGCGCTCTATCTATCAGCGCTGTTATCACGTTCAAGCTGATGCGCACCGCGTCTTCTTCGACTACAAGGCGTCAGGGACGTCGGCTCCATCATGGACAGCAACTAGTTGGTGGGCTCTAAATGCGGACCTGCTCAGAAGATCAGAACTCGCACGTAAATTTAGGTCGACCGATAAGAGTTGGTCGCTGAAAGCGAAATGCCCCCTGTGGGATTCTCTTCTGTGGTCCACACGCCATCGCAGCTTCACACGGTCGAGTCAGCGAGAGAAAGAGAGAGGGAGCTTGCGTGTGATTCGATGTTTGTCCTATTTCCAACAACTGACTGTGCGGCGTACTTGGCTTGGCGAGTTCTGCGCGGAGATGCGTTAACCGTAAATATCATCGTTGTCGTCGCCGCCACCACCAAAGCCGTCCATGCTATCCATCAGGAAGTTCGCGGCTAACGTCTCGTTCTTGTCGCACGCGAGGTATGCCTGGATCACTTCCGAGCGTTCGAAGCCCATCGAGCAAAGGCGGTCGACGGCCGCGGCTTCTTCTTCCGTGAGCATAATGCGGTGGCCGCCACCAGGCGCACCCCCGGCACCGGCGCCGCCAGCACCCATCGAAGCCATCATCTGCTCCATCGCCTCGGGCGGCAGGTTGCTCAGCATCTGCGAGAGACCACGAAGCTGCTCGGGCGTCATGCCCATCTGAGCAGCCATCTGAGCTTGTTGTTCAGGGGACAGCGAGTCGAGAAGCTGCTGGATCTGCTGCGGGGACGGCATGCCGCCACCGCCGCCCATACCTCCGAAATCAAACGGGTTCGCGCCACCCGGGGCAGGAGCAGCGGCGCCAGCAGCGGGAGCCGATCCGGTGCCGATCGGCTCGTTGAGCATGCGCACGAACTCGGCCTGGTTCGAGTGGATGAGGCGAAGCAATTCGGGGCTCTGGCTGCCAATCTGCTGCAACACGGCCGGGAGCGCAGACGGGTTCGCCTGCACGAGTTGACGGAGCGCATCGAACTGAGGGTGTTGACGAAGCGCCTCGAGCGACGTCAGTCCAGCGGCACCGCCAGCAGCCGAATCAGCTGCGGCGGACGGCGCCGGAGCGGCTGCACGCTCGGGAATGCCGTTCATGAGGTACTCGACAGCGCGGTCCGGGTTGTTGAAAGCAGCCGCCAAGGCAGCGCGAACCTGGTCCTCCGGGAAACCCATGTCGATCAGCTGCTGGACAGTCGCGGTCATCGGCTCCTCCTGCAAATGCAATGTCATCAGTACCCGTCAGACGACCCACCACAAGTAAAATGAAGCGTAGGAAAAAAAACTTACCGCGAGAGCGCCACCAGCCTGGACAGCGGGCGCGGCCGACGGTGCAGCGCTAGCCGTAGAAGCCGGAGCAGCCGAGGGCGTCGACACGGCCGCGGGCGTCGAGGCGCTGCTGCTGGACGCAGCCGACGTGCTCAACGCGGGGGCGGCAGGGGCGACCGCCGGAGCCGGAGCCGCAACCGCCGGGGTCGGGGCAGGCGCGGGCGCAGCCGCCGCGGCAGGCTTGGTGTTCTTGGGCTGTTAATTTCCATTCACTCCGCTCATCAGACACCGACGAGGCAACCCATAGCGCCTATCACCAAGCCGTCACAAAAGTGTACCTTGGTGACCATGACGACCAGGAAGTCGCCCTCCTTGACACCGTACTCCGAGAGCACGCCGTCGTCCTTGAGCACCTTACCGGCGTGGATCAGCTTCTGCTGGTCCACCGGGAAGTTCTGCGCCGCCTGGATCTTGCCCTTCACGGCGGCCACCTACACAAGACCCACCGAATTCTCGATCCTTAGCCACACGAGATCTCTTCCTGTCCAAGGAGAGAGTCTATACACACGCACCGTGTCCGTGGGCTCGGCCTCGAGGGGGAAGGCCACGCCCTGCAGCGTCTTAACCGAGAGCTTCATGGGGGGAGACGGATGTAGAGAGAAGGATGGAGCTTCGGCCGCTTGAGCTTCCAGTGTTTTTCTTTCCTTGGGGGGAGGCAGGCTCTGCCGATTTCGTTCCGACCCACTCGCGCTTCAATCCCTCTGTTGGACGATAATGAAAGATACGAGAATAATGCGCTGACAGAGGGAAGAACCTTCTGGAAAAATACGGGTCGGGTGGGTCACCAGGTCAAGTTGCGGGTTTGAACCCGTTCCAAGCTGTTTCCTGGTGTGTGGACGCTTGCCGTCTAATCCAATGCCGTCATCCGATGACGGGTCAAACGACGTACAGACCCGCGTCTATGTGTCGACGACAGCAATTTCAGCCAATCCGATCGCTCTAAATCAAGTTCAAGCACCAACAAAAACCAACGCACCCCAACAGGAGACGAATGGGGACGAACCGAGCCGACAACACCGTGCCAAATCAGAGACGTCATTCCAGCTTCGACACCGTCGCGGCGAAATCCGTAGGAGAGTCAAGACCATGTTGCGCAACTTCCTGCAGCAGTCGCGCGCGCTGAGCGCGGCCGCGAGTTTCGCGGTGCGTTTCATTGGGAGCTGCGTCCGCCAATTCGTTGGATTGGGTCAGTCTAACGGTAACTTTCGGTGTGTCATGCGCGCGTTTTAGACCCAGAAGCGCGGCCTCGCCACGGCCACGGCCATGGGCGCCAAGCGCTTCTACGTGCCGTCGGCGGCCGAGGACGCCAAGACCTCGCTGCTGCTGGAGGTCGAGGACGGGCCCGGCTCGCTCCAGGAGATCCTCAAGTTTTTCTGGAAGCACGACGTCAACATGACGCGCATCGAGTCGCGCCCGGCCAAGGGCTACAACCAGAACTACAACTTTTACGTCGACATCGACGGCAAGCGCGGCGACACGGCCGTGGACGCGCTGCTCGACGACCTCAAGCGCAACACGCTCGACGTCATGATCCTCCATGACAAGAAAGGTGCGTTTGTATCACATTTCGATGCCTTGGGCGCGGAAACGGCGACTAACGGGAACGAATATGCTGTTTGTGGATGGCAGTGCCGTGGTTCCCGCGCAAGATCAAGGAGCTGGACCGCTCGGTCTCGCAGGTGCTGGACGCCGGCTCGGACCTCGAGTCGGACCACCCGGGCTTCAACGACCAGATCTACCGCGCGCGCCGCGACACGTTCGCCAAGATGGCGGAGCAGTACCGCCAGGGCGACCCGATCCCGCGCATCGAGTACACGGAAGACGAGATCCGCACGTGGGGCGCCGTCTACAAGCGCATGAAGTCGTTCTGGAAGAAGTACGCGTGCGACGAGTTCAACTACATCCTCCCGCTGCTCGAGACCAACTGCGGCTACGCCGAGAACAACATCCCGCAGCAGCAGGACATTTCCAACTTCCTCAAGGAGTGCACCGGTTTCACGCTGCGCCCCGTCGGCGGTCTGCTCTCGTCGCGCGACTTCCTCAACGGCCTCGCGTTCCGCGTGTTCTTCTCGACGCAGGTACGGGGTGTCTCGTCTCATTGGTGTGGTGTCCCCGCCGATTGTCTAACGGTGATGATGTCGTCTGTTGACAGTACATTCGCCACCACTCGATGCCGCTGTACACGCCGGAGCCCGACATTTGCCACGAGCTCATGGGCCACGCGCCCATGTTCGCGGACCCGGACTTTGCCAACTTCTCGCACGAGATCGGCCTCGCGTCGCTCGGTGCCTCGGATGAAGAGATCAAGCGTCTTGCGACGGTAAGGAGCCCCCCCCCCTCATTTTCAGTTGTCACTGGTCCGTGACCTAATCTTTGACTCGATTGTCTTCCAGTGCTACTGGTTCTCGGTCGAGTTCGGTCTGACCAAGCAGAAGGGCGAATACAAGGCGTACGGAGCCGGTCTGCTTTCGAGCTTTGGCGAGATGGAGTTCGCGTGCTCGAAGGAGCGCCCAGCCGGCGGCGAGGACCACTTCCCGGAGTACCGCCCGTGGGACCCGTTTGAGGCCTGCAAGCAGGACTACCCGATCACGACGTACCAGCCCGTCTACTACGTGTCGGAGAGCCTCGTACGTTCCAACGATGCAAACGGGTCGACCCGAAATGGGTCATGACACTAACTGTCCATTGTTTACCTGCACAGGTGGACGCCCGTGAGCGCATGCGCGACTTCTGCGAGGACCTGAAGAAGCCGTTCCACGCTCGCTACAACCCGTACGGCCAGACGATCGTGATTGACCGCGCCGTCCAGCGCGAGGAGAAGTGGGTCAAGCTCCAGGACGCGATGTAAGCACTGTCATGCGTAGCCTAGCGTTGTGTATATGGGAGGGATGTCCAGTGTTGCGCTGAAGTCATCGGATGATTCGGTGTGTCCCCCATTGCATGCGGAACGAATGTAATTGCCCCTTCCATTCTGCGTCCCGATTTCCATTCTGAGACTCCCTGAGATGGCTACATTTGGATCCAAACCCATTCGTTTTGAGAGTGAGATCTATGATTAGGAAGGAGCGAGATTGATCAGCTCTCTGTGCGTCGTCAACCAGCTCCATCGACTGGCGCTCTTTCCAGCTCACTACAGGCGCGCGCATCAGGCCGACAACCATGTGCTCGCCACGACAAAATGAGTCGCCTGCGGATTTGGAGAAGTATCACCCGAACTCGAACCAGTGGATGCGTGAGGTGCATAAGTCGGCTTCCTCCGAGGATGATTCATATCACCGTGGGCTGACTCGTTCGAGCTTGCATCTAGGCAATGGAAAGTCGCCACACAATAGAGGAACTTCGAGCACACAATGACAAGTTACAGCGAGACGTGTACGGGCTGGTGAGTGCTGGGGGTGGGAAACGTGGGGATTGAGTAATGGGTCGTCACGAACTCATACTGAGCTCAAGTGGTGTGATTGAAACTAGAACTCGCGCCTCAACCTCGTCTACGAGTTGCTCGGTGACCTCAACATCGTGGACCGCGTCGGAGATCTCATGCAGAAGAAGATCCGCAACTTTCAGCTCACGCAGCACGCCAAGCAGAACGCACCGCCCGTGAACGCATACGCGAACTCGCCACGTCAGCGCAACCTCTCGGACGCCACCAAGCTCGACGACGGCATTATCTGTGGTTCGAGTGCGTTCCACCAGATGGCGGCATACTCGAGCAGCTACGAAGGCCAGGTCGCGCGTGAGACCTTCAACCGCCGGAACATGTTCGAGACGGAGGAGGCCCAGTACCGCGAAAAGTTCGACATCTTCGGCAATGTGAAGGCGCCGTCACCCACCAGCGGATCGGCTTCCGCCGGGACACGCCGTGGCGACGCGATCGACAGTCTTCTTTCCCGTGGTGGGGGAGGAGGAGGAGGTGCCATGCGACAGCATCCACAGCAGCAACCGCCGCCCATGAACACATCCGCTGCGAAGCCGCTCGGGTCACGCTAGGCGGTGTCATCGTGTCGCTAGTGATAAAGAGAAGCCCTATATTCATACCAAATCATAGAATTTCTTGGCAGGCTATGTTTTCAGTGTTGTACGGTGTGTTCATCCTCATGAGCTCAGTTCTTCTTCTTCCTCGGCCAGCTCCAAAGCCGCTTCGATGATCTCCTTGACGGACGCGAACGACCCGAGTTCCTTTTCAGCTTCGGCTGGCACCGTCGCAGTCGCGTCGCTCTCAGCGACCACGTCGTCGAGCCACGACGAGGAGTCGTCACTGCCGCTCACGTCGCTGGCGCTGCGCGCGCGGCTCTTCTGGTGGAGTACGTACGCGGTGAGCACGGCGTTGAAAAACGGCGTCGCAAGTAACCGCTCCATCGGCAGCGAATCCCCTCGGTTGTCCGCGAGCAGCACTGCAAACTGGAGGTGAGCGGGTGCGAGCGAGCCGTAGATGTTGCGCCACACCTCGTCTCGCAGCATCTTGGGCGCGTACACGGCGCGGCGCGCGGTCGAGTCGTCTTCCACGTCGTCTGCAAAGTCCAGCGGGAACGACCGCGGCGCGTTAATAAATATCTTGTGGTGCGGGTTCAGCGAATACTGGCCCAGCGCACGCGTCGCGTCATCCTCGTCCTCGTCCTCAGTGGCCTCTTGGCTCTCGCGTCGCGATGGTGCGAGACTGCTCTTCGAGGGCGACTGCAACACCGGCGGTGGCAGATCTGCGCTGACGTACTGAGCGACGAGCGCGTGGATGCGGCGCGCCAGCACGGCACGCAGTTCCGTCAGCTCCCGCAACTCGGCGCCGTCCATGATGTAAAACTGGATCTTCTTCCAGTTTGCAGCGACGACATCGCCCGCGACGGACGAGGAAGCCGCGTGGAGACCGAGAATGAGCAGCACAAATGCCGCGGTGATCCATTGGCGCCCGCTGAACAGCACGAGTCGGAAGAGCGCAAAGCCCAGCAAGACGGCGACCGCGCACTTGAGCAATGCCGCTGTCCAGGTCGCCACTGCTACGAGCTTCCGCTGCGGCGTCGGTGCACGAAACACGAGATCGCCCAGCCCGGATAGCAGTAACCGCCACGGCGCCGCGCCCAGCCGCAGTAAGATGGACGCGACGACGCTGGCGATTTGGCCGGCGTTCTGTGGAGTCGCCTTGGCGACGGTCGCGGCGTTGATGTCCTCGTCGCGCAGCCGCCACTTGCGGAGCTTTTGACAGTACTGCTGCATCTTGGTCTTGAGCACGTGCATGTCCGGGTGGTTCCGCGTGCGAAAGTGGATCTGCAAAATCTCCTCGTTCATCGACGCAATCTGGCGCCGCGAGAAGCAGTCGTCGCGGTACACGCGCGCGCAGTACACGTGAAGGCTTCGCGAGAGTCGGATGATCTCCATTTGCGCGGCGGTCTGCGGCGGCGGCATCTTGAGCGCGGCCTGGAGCTTGGCGCTCACGTGGTGTACGTACTCGAGCGGGTCCTCCTGGAAGATCTCGACGTCGCGTTTCTCGACGAGCACGGGCGAGCCGTAGCGGATGCCCGCGTGGCGCGTCGTGTGGAGCAGCCCGCCGTCCGCGCAAAAGTGGAGGCTCACGGGCACAAACAACGCGCGCCGGTGGGTCGCGCCGCTGAGCGTCGTGAGCAATTGCCGCACGACCTGGAAGCGCTCCGACTTGTGGAGCGTCGGCTTTGGCGCGTAGTTGACCAGCACGGCCATCTTGTACGCGACCTCGTGGGTCGCGCCCAGCTTGAGTAGTTCCGTGCGGCGCCGCAGCGCGTCCCCGACGAGCTGTAGTTCGTCGCGCGAAAAGCCCACGGCGTCCTCGGCCGCCTCAACGCGCGGCAGCAGCGGCGAGATGTAATCCTCAATCAGCTGCTGCTCGACCGCGCGCGGTACGTGGCGGCGCCAGCTCGGCGACCGGTCCAGCAGGTACACGACCGGCATGAACTCGTGCTTCTCGCGCTCGCGGCTGATCACCTTGAACTCCATCACGCGCGGGAACAGCGCGCGCGTGAGCCAGGCCGGCGCCGCGGCCCCCATGCTCTCGCTCTCGGCCATCGCGTTTCGTTTTGTGTTCTATGACGTCGTCTGTAGACCTGTGGATCGCGTCTCGTATCTCTGTGAGGGCGCGGATGTGTGGCGTCCACGCTGGCTCGCGCGTGTCTATTGTCAAATGTCGATGGGAGGAGGAGGAGAGGCGGTCGAAATATTCGGGCTCCGGGCCCCAAGGAGGGGAGATGGAACCTCGTTTTCCCGAGCGGTCGGTGTGGTCGATCGGTCGATCGCCCCGTCCGCCGTCGTTCGCTGCTAGTTGGGGAGATCACTCAGTGCGGATCCCCACGCGCCACCAACACGGCGCACTGGTCACCCGCTGCGCTTCAGCTTCGCGGCGGCTGACGCGCCTACCGTCGCGCGCGCGGACTTGGGGGAGAGAAGCGAGCGGTCGTCCCGGTGCTGCGCCGCGCGCGCCACTGGATTTCTTCGCGGCCACGCGACCGGCGTGAGTGACTTGGCGAGGGGACACTCCGAGTCACCGGAAGCCGGGGCCAAGGTGAGCTTGAAGTGCCATTTGCTGGGCTGAAGCACGACGCCGAGGGCGTGACAGCAGCGCATCATTTCCAAAGTGCGCTGACGATTGGATAAAATACAGAAAGAAGATTGTTTATTGGCTGAAAATAGATTCTTGAGGTTCCCAACCTCAACTGCTCACCTGTGCCACGTCGCTGGTGGCATGGGCCAACTGGGATCCCAGACACAAAATACGGTGAAAGTATCACCTCAAATTGCATCAAAGGGTGTACAGTTTAAAGATGATGGCTGCTTTTTCTCTGCCTTGGTGGGCAAATGCAAATGGCGAAATCATGGACGTCTGCATGCGGGGGGGTTACACGCCATGTGGTCGCAGCGCCTCCGTGTGCAGCGGCAACCACGTCGTGTGGCTCACGCGACAACGATCGCCCCCGCGGAGAGCAAGTCGGCGGCGAACGGACGCGTCGAAACTGACCCACGTGCGTGCTGAGCCAGCCACGACAGAGCTCCGGTGACAGCCACCGCATCATGCGGCAGCTCTCGTTTCTTTGTGACTGTGGAGTTCCACGCGCTTTGGCGAGCTGAATGGCGGGGACCGATTGAACCGCGGGCAGGCTAATAACGACTGTAGTCCTCGGACCGAGCCCCGCGCGTACAAAATGCGCACGAACCTGGATCAAGACGCGGTTCACCACCGCGACCTGCAAGCCAAACGACCATAGCGTGTCCTGGTGACGATGTCCATCACACTCGTAAGTGGGAAGTCTCGGGTTGACCGGTCGACAACAACGACGAGAGCGAGACGCAAAACGAAAGCGACGGCCCATCGAGGCACGGCCACCCGGCCGCGGCAGCAGGGCGGCGTCGCCAGCAGAGAGCGGTCCCAGCGGTGGCAAGGCAACAACTCGTGGCCTCGACTCAACTCTCGTTTTTGTGTTGGCGATAGCCAAAGAAGAGTCGTTTGTTTCCCGTTACTACTTATCGGTCGGCCCCTCGGAGATCAGCCTTTGTAGGCCGCATTCGCGGTGGCGTTCTCGTCCTCCATGAGCGTGGCGATGGCCAGGTCGACGCAGTTGCTGGTCGCGTCAAACTGCGCGAGCCATCGATTGCTGTAGCTCAGACACAGCCTCGCCAGCCGCTTCGCGTTGCCCGCGGACACGCTCGCGGCCTCGAACGCGCGCAGATGGAGCTGCTCGATCGCCAGGTTGTTGTAGCACACGGCGGCGAGGCACACTTTCTGCGCGGACGCGCCGGCGCCGTCACTACTACTCTGGTCGGGAGGGTCCTCCAGCTTCCGCTCCTCGATCATGTGGAGGATGCTGCCCATGTAGCCCATGGCGTCCTGGTGCTTGCCCTGCTGCGAAAGCAGATTGGCAATGTGCAGGCGGCACTTGGCGAGATGCGCCCAGCTGCTCTGGCGCACGTGGATCTCGTGGGCCTTGAACATGTACTGCAGTCCGGCGTGGCTCTTGGCGCGTCGGTAGTAGTAGTGCGCGTACGTGTCGTACAAATACGCCAACAGCTCAAAGCGCATGGCGTCGGCGACCAGGATCGAGTTGTGGAGCAAGTGCTCCGCCTGTTTGATCAGCTGCAGCGCGACCGCGAACTTCTTGTAGTCGATGCATCGGCTCGCAAACGCGTTGCACGTCACCACGAGCTGCTTCCAGAGCTTCGTGTCCAGCGTGTCGACGCCGCGCGCGCGCACGAGGCTCACAAGCAGCGTCTCGAGCGTCGTGATGCACTGTGAGTACTGCTGCTTGGCCTCAAGGCGCCGCACTTCTTCGCACAGCTGGTGCTCGCAGACAGCCGCGGCATCCTTGACGTCGCTATGCACTTTTGCTTTCCGTGGGGACGCGTGGAGACCTTGAAATCCCTCTGCAATGGCGCACCACACAGCCTTGACCGCGCCTGTGCCGGCGAACCAAATGGGCTTTGGCACCTTCGGCATGTTGACCACCACACGACCGTCTTGAAGGCGCTGAGAAGGTTCCCACGAGTACTGCACCGCGCTTCGTGGTGGAGACCGACTGGGTGCGCTGTCTCTCCGACTCTTGGTCACGGATGCTGTCTGCCGGGCGTGACCGATCGTGGGAAGAGAGCATGATGCCCCGAGCCGCGGGTTCTTGTTATCCAGTCCCAAGGTCACTGCGCCGCTGCTCGCATGAGAGGACGGACGGTTTGTGGCCTTGACGGAGGTCGCGTAGATAGTCAATATCTGCCGTGCGAGCTCATTCTCCCACTCGTTCTCATTCTCTGGGGAGTGGGCGGGTGGCTTGAGAATCTCGATGTCGTTGCTGGCGACGCTTGGGTCATTCATCGCTTTAGTCGGGGAGTACGGTGTTCTTGCGGTCGCTGTCTCAGAGAGTGTCCGAGGTTGGCTGTTCTGGAATCCCTCGCAGTCAGCGTCGCCCTTTTCGTTGGTCTTGTCGGACGTGGATGACAGGAAACGAGAATCTCGCTCTGTCAGGCGGTCGCCATCGCAGTCAACCTCCGCATCTTCCGCACCTGTCCCTGTTTCTTGATCTCGCGGGGCGACGAGCGTTTGCCGCAATCGAGTAACAAACGCGCTGCTACTGCCGCCGCCGTGGCTTGAGCGCTGTTGTTTCTTCATCTCATCCAAGAGCGCGCGGCTTCGATCCAGGATCGCCAGCGTCTTGGACCCCACTTTATTCCGCACAGAATCAAACTCGTCTCCTGCGTCGGGATCGTTTCTCCCTGCCGAACCCCTGCGCTCCCTTCGGTGTCTTGTTGGTTTGTTTCGTCTTGACTCTCGACATGGGGTAGTGACTTGGAGTGGGGACTTGGTGATCAAAGTGGGCGCTGCTTTCTTCTTCCTTGTGCAAGCCGCGGGCTGAGTGGCTTTTTCGTGCGTAGAAGTGTCCACTGCACAGTCCCCGACCATGCGCTCATCACAAGTTGGATCGTCTTCTGTCGCGCTTGGCTCATGGCGACTCACGACCGTCGCCTTTCCTGAGCGAGTGCGTGACGATTTGGTCGGCGAGAGGCGCGTGGGCCTCGGAGCTTGCTCCGATGATAGTGCGGTGCGTAGTACGTGTGGGTAGTTCAGCCCACTCTCGTCCAGTGAGCGTGCCACTAGAGAATGGAGACTCTGTTCAAGCTTCGTCGCAGCGGGCTGCTCGCTCGCGCCGTGGCGTCCGTCCGGGGAATTGGACGCGGCTGGGATCACTCCTCTCTCATTCAGACTGCGCATCACCAGTTCGACGATCGCGGCCTGCTGCTCTCGCAGTTGTTGAGCCTGTTCGGCGCGCATTTGCTGCGTTGGCATAAGCGGACACGTTGGTGGCTGCGCAAATACTCAACGCACAGGGTGAAACCTCACGCACCTCAATGGCCGCGGCGACCGCAGGCAGCATCGGAAGCTCGAGCGCCGCTCGCACCTCATCGGCGTTCGCGATCGTCATGGCGCTTGTCACTCGTTCCCACGGGCCGTGTCGCCGTGGCCAAGGCGACATGACTCGCGTCGGCCTGCAACTATATTTGAAGTACGTGTGTAGGGATGTGGTTACAAGGGTTACAGGGGTTACTAAGGTTACTTGTTGAAGTTGTTGTGTTGACGGCAACTCGTTGGTGTTGGAAAGAGAGAGAGGAATGAAAACACACAAAAACTGTGGCAAACACACGGACCCGCTACAATCACACGAGGCTTGACTAACACATACGTACCGTGGTCAGTGCACAGAACCAGTGGTAACCCACACACAGGAGCTCCAGAACACTCCAAACCGATTTACAACCAATCAGATATATGTATCCATTCTGACGGGTAATCAGCTGTTTGCGACGGTGCTCCGCTCCATGGACACAACGGTCGGCTCGATCAACAGCAAGTGTGGCGTGCGCGCGGGGTGCTGGCGGGACACATTCAAGGTCTACACTGGCGGCGTGGCCATCGTCGAGGGATGGTTCAACGAGGACTCGCGTGGGCAGCTGGGGGGAGTGTCCTCTCGACTGAACGGCTTGGGGCGCACTCAACACGCCCATAGTGTTCTTGCGCATGGCGAACATCATGGGCGAGGGCATCAAGCGCTCAAACCTCACGAGTTGTCCGAAATCGAGCATTCCTGAAAAATCCATTGTTGCTCGCAATGTCCTTCGTTCGCAGAATGTAACGGGGTGTCCCGTTACATGGGCCGGACCCACGGTGGGTCGGCCCAGATCAGAACCCGGGTCATCACGGTGGTCTCCGTGATGGCGCCTGTGTTCGGATTGGATGATATCTAGCGGATATCGTCCCAGATTCCACCAATCGCCTATGGGCCCGCGATTGGGTGGCATGCAGGAATCCTGGCGCGATTCTTGCAAGGTTTTATACGTAGATTAGGTTTTATACGTTGCATTTCCCTCCCAGAAATACAGTTTCCATTTTGCCCTCAACCGCACGCATCCCGTGCGATTGTCTCTTCCTCAAGCGTACCGTGTACGTGAGGTGACCCGTCTGCTTCTGTGGTGCCCGCAAAAGCAGTCCCGTCACACCTGGTAGCACTTCGTGGTCCGTCCAGCGACCATGAACACTCTTGCAGAGGAAACCGCAAGAGTGCCGAGCAACCACGCTGCGCGTGAGAGCTTCGCCCATTT
>JAADWV010000470.1:0-27088 GCA_023336295.1 Pythium folliculosum | reverse complement strand
TTTCTCTCTCTCTCTCTCTCATCCTGGGTCACTGCTCAGCTATGGGCCATCGCGTCACGCGTGATGCAGCGCCTCGATAGACGCGACGGCGTCGCCCGTGTGCGCAGCTGATCCGCCTGTGTTGCGCTGGCGCTCGCGTCACGAGATTGTCGGTACGCGCCAGCACACGCCCTCATGCGGATGTGTCCTCCGACGCCACGCTCGGAAACGCCGATTGGCCACGTCGAGGCGCACCAAGGGATCTGACTGCGCGGATCAAGCGACCCGTTCGGGTGCGCGGTCGTCGTGCTGCGGCGGCGTCCTTGAGCTGCCGACAAAGCAGTAGCCCAAGCAGTAGCGGAGGCCAAGCGACTCGCTCACGCTGTCAATCCAAGGTGCTGCACTGAGGCCGCTCGCCGTCGACTCGAACTGGCGCGGGGCAGGCGTGACCCCGAGGTGACCTCTACGATCATTTCGAACGGACCTTTGCCAAGAAACCTCAGCCACATCGAAACAAGAGAGAACTCGAACGAGAAGATCGTGGGGGTGAGTACGTAGACGTGGGAGTTGACGAACGTTCGCTTAGCTCAGGACGACCACGGCGATGCACTGGATCTCGGGCGACGCCCGCTTCTTCGCGGAGAGCACGGACCGCCACCGCATCCACCACCGCAACCGCCACCGAATCGCAAGGTGCTGGACATCCAGCTGGCCACTCCCACAAGCTCGCGGCCATGACGCCGCGCGCTGCTCGCGTCGACCCGCAAGGGCGTCCATGCTCTTCGCGCACGTGGTCAAGAACGTGGTCGGCGCGTCGGTCGAGGTCCAAAAGCGCGTGCGCATGTACGTCGTGCGCGATGCCGACGCGAACGCGCGGTGCGCTCGACCCTCAGCTTCCAGAAGAACTTCGCGAAGGCGAACCAGCTCATCCGCGCGCGCGCTGCGCGTGGCCACCAGCCCCGGCGTGCGCGACATCCTCTAGATTCAGCTAATTGCGATCCGCAAGTGCATCGCGAACGCGATCAGCAAAGTGTGCGCCGTGGTCGCGGACCAGAAGGACGTGCTCGCGGAGATCGTCGGCGAGTTGCTCCACGATGCGTCGACGATGGTGCTGGTCAGTGCCACCGCAGGCGCTTCACGAGGTGTGCTCGGACTCGTTGGAGTTGCTGAACCGTGCGTTTCGCAAGATTTGTCCCGGGCTGGTCAACTTTGATGAATGGGTCCCAAGTCGCGACGATCAACTTGCTCATTTGGTAGTGTCGAGAGAAGTTCCAGATGCCGGAAGTGATGACCTTGGAAGACGCGACGCGTGGGGAAGACGTCGAGGCTCGGTTCCCAAGGCGAAAGGTGAGGCGTCGATTCTACTTGGATGACGAAGATGATTCGAACTCCGGCGCTCGCAACTGGAAGAATGGCTCCGGACACCGTCACCGCTCCACTTGGATAGTACCGAAGCCCGAGAGGTGAAGCACTTTCGTCGATTAGCTCGGTCTTTCGAAGCAACGCTCTTGCCAGCGGTTTCGGAGGGCGTGAAGAACTCGACGAGGACTATCTTGTTGCTGCTTCGTTCCTCCATTCCATTGCTCAAGTCGCGGAACAGCGCAGTTGTACTTGCTGTTTCGACTCTCCACAATTACTGCGGCATGCACGGTGTGGGTACGAGCACCTATATCGGCAAGTCGCTTGTCGTAACCAACGCGAGAATCGGGAGTACGTTGCCCTCACGGTGATCTCGTCGATGTCCATCTCGCGCCCGGATATGTTTCGTCCGTTCTTTCCAAGATTTTCTCGTGCGCGCAACTGATCTTTCGGACGCGCGAAAACTCAAGCTCGAGATCCTCACGGCTCGTGACGAAGGATAACGTGTGTGTCATTCTTGCATTCTTGCTTCTTTGCGAGTTCCGGGCCCCATGTTTTCCATGTCGACAAGTGTTGATGAATGCTGCCTGAACGGCCTAATGCGTTTGGTGCGCTCAAACAACGAGCAAGTGCTCGCCGAGAGCGTTGTCATCATCCGCCAACTTCCTCGACATAGCACCGTGGAGAAAGACCGAATGCGTGTTGTCATATCGCAAATCGCTCGTTGTGGTGATGGTCAGGGGTGGTGTCATGAGCCCGTCCGCGCGCGCGTCTCTCATGTGGATGTTCGGCGAGTTTCATCAAGAAAACAAAGGGCGGGTGAGCACAGCTAATACATTGCGTTTCGAGGCGAAGACATCCCTGATGAAGCTACCGAGGAGCGCCTCCAGATTTTGAATCTTGCTGTCAAGCTTAGCTTCTATGAGCCTCGAGACAAAAATGCAACTGCTCCTGGAATACGTCACTGAGCTGTGCAAAGTCGATGCTGACTACGATGTTCGTGATCAAGCTAGGTTGATTCATGCGGCGCTGTCCGGGAATGCGAATGGCTGCTTCTTCTTCCCAACGTTCATATCGCACGACACCGACATAGTGAGCGCGTTAGACGCGCATACTCGTATTCACGGACGCGACGGAAAACACAACTTCACCATCAAGAACAAGAAAACGCACCCTCTGCGACCACCATGAGCGACCAGGACACGCCGCTCCGCGCGTGCGAGGCGTTCAACTCCCAGCACGTCCGCCAAGACCCCGGCGAGCGCGCCGGCGACGCTCTGGCGGCGGGTGAGGCCGGCCCTCACGAGCTCCACGCAGCGGAGACCGCGGCCGTGGACATGGCGGATCACTTCGGACTCCACATCCCCAGACGCGTGTCAAATTGCATCCGCAAGAACTTGTAATATCGAGTCATGTGGTGACGGTCGTGGCTCTTGACAATCTCGTCCACAGCCAACGTGATCACTGGCCACATGAGTAACGCGCACCAAAAGTACCACGGCACGACGGCGACGACAAAGAAAGACAGTGTCATCCCGTCGGCGCCCGTGAGGCCCGCGCGGGACACACTGATCACGACTTGAACGACGACAAGCACGCTCGTGGTCACGGTCCAAATACGGTTGCGAAGCGGCGACGCCGTGAAGATGCTCTCGCACCGGTGGAGGTAGCTCGTGGACGATGCGATCACTGACAGCCCGATCATCAAAATCATCGCGGCCTCGGCGCGGTCGATTGCTGCCACCACGGCGGGAGGACGCGGCCGTACTTGCGCAAGCGACGTGTGTAGAATAAAATCCATCCACCGATACGACGCGTACACTTGGTCGAGTCCGGCGCGGTTCGCTGCCAATGAAAGCCCTAGAATGCTCTCGTACACTAGAATGGAGACGAGCACCGACGGCACGTGGCGCAGCACAAAGTACCACGCGAGTCGTGGCAGGTCCCTGTCACCAAGATCGATGGCTTCGTTCTTGCGTGGTGTGCGCTTCATCACGTCTTTTTCTTCCGGGGACGCGAGCATGCATAGACTAAGCGCCGGCACAAGCACCCAGAGGAACCAGAATATGGATCCACAGCTGAGCTGCGGTACGGACGGGAATGGCACGACGTACGTCGCGAGAATCAGCGTCGCGAGGAAGAGTTGTGAGACGAAGATGTAGGCTACCATCTGGTGGAAGTTCGTGAGCATGCAGCGCCCCAGTCTGATCAACTCGATGAGTTGCGTGAGCCCCGACGCCGGGGAATTCTTCTGGGTATTGCTACTGCTGTGGATGCTGAACGAGCAAGCCAGCGTATTCAGTAGATGACTTAAATCCACGTCGTCTTCCGAGAACACAGGCAACTCCTTCCCGCGAGGCAGCTGGTCGTCAAAGAGTGCGTGGAGACCTGTTTGTAGCGCCACGGCGATATCCGCCTTCGAAAACAGCGCGGCGTTACTGGCCTTGAGCGACGAACCGACACCCATGACCACTTCGTCGTTTTCTTGAAAGATCGAGATCATCTCACTGATGGTCTCCGTCGTGCTGTCTGTATACAGCGATACAAGAAGCGGCACGTTGTCAACTTCTTGGATGTGGTGCTTGATAGCTTCAACACCGTGAGGTAGGCGCGCCTTGACGTCCCAGTCCGAGTAGTTCGAGGTCATACGGTGCGGGTCGGGGCCGTCGCTCTCAAGTGGCCGGAGCGAGATCGCACAGTTCCAGTCTGTCTCAATACCCATTTTCTCGGCGAGCAGCTTGCTGCGGCGCATGTTGCGCGGCGAAAAGTACACGAAGCGGATTCCCGATGCCGTGAGATCCTCGATAAATTCTGGAATTGCTCGCTTCGGCTGCACACCCGTGGCGACCATACCCAGAAAGATCTGGTCGTCCTGGATCTGCCACAGCAGAGAATCTCTTTCCGTGGTTTCCATCTCAGAGGCGTGGAAGCCGATTGATGACGCAGCGTCGCTGGCGTGGGGTGCTAGACCACGTTCATGGCGGTGTCTCGACGAAGGCGACACGGCCTTGTGGGTCGACGGCACTGAGCTCATGCCCTGTGGCATGAAGCGCCGCGAGTCGTCATTCGAGCCAGCAGACGCCACGGGAGAGACATTCGGCTGGCTGCGTCCCCGACTACGCGACGCACCGGCACCAAAACTGGCAACTTCACTGCTCTCAGCGGCGGCGGCCGTCACACCCATGGTCTCGCGGAAGTTGATGTCGCCAGCGACGCTGTCGTCCACAAGATACACAGGTGGAAGCATACCCATGCCGTTGCGCAGCACAAGCTGATCGCTCTTTGACCGCGTGAACATGCCCGATAGTTTGTGCGGCACGGGCACGTACGCCAGCGCCACACAATCGAGATCCTCAACGCGCCATTGGTTGTACATCTCCAGGATTGTGCGCCGCTTCTCGCTCGTGAGCGGGCAGATTGACTTGCCATCCCAGTACTCGGAGCATTGCGCAAGGGTGACCATCGGATGCCCACGAGAAAGTAACTGGAGGCGGTTGGATCGTTGGTCCAGCGCGATCGTCGAGTACAAGTGCGTCTTCAAGTTTCCTCGGTAGCGTGTGTCTTCTTGGCCTTGATCGTGGTGGTCAATCGTGTGCTCATGGTGCGCGAGCCGGGGACAGATGATGTGGAGAGCTTGGAGGCGGCGAAACACGTTGAGATCTTCACGCACAAACCCGATCTCGCGTGTCAGACTCAATAGGTGTTTCGGAAACGGGAGCATGCGCACATGGGCTGAGAGTCGCTGGATACACGTCCGCAAGTACGGGTCCCTCTTCATTGTCGAGGCGTCCGAGGACGAGGCAGACGCGTCCTGATCACAGCGGTCCCCACTTGCATCCATGGCCAACATCTGGGTCTCGCTCATGAGATAGCCCATGGACGTGTGGTAATAATCTGCCGGGTCCTCCGAGTCGTTGAGCAGGATTGAAAGCCCCAGTGGCTTGAGCGACGCGAGATGCTGGCGCCACTTCGGGTCTTCGAACTTCAGGCCAGTCTCGCACTCGCGGTCCGGATGTAAATCCAGAACAGTGGAGCTATTGCCAGGCTTGTCATTCAACAGGAAAATCTCTTCGACGGACGGTGTCTGCTCGCACAAGATGTCATCATCGAAGCAGCACAGCATGGTTGTGCTCCCTAGTCGCTCCAGCAGCCGAAACGAGCGAAACGGAATAGCGAGGAACTGACGCGCATTGCGTTGCAGGTCGCGCGTATCGTGGGCCATCTTGCTTGTCGTCGCGCGGAAACGCAGCGTGATCAGAAAGTATTCGAGAGATCGTCGGAACGCCGACTGGTTCGAGGCGTTCTCAGACCGCAGCTTCTCGCGCTCTTCCGAGTCATACATGTCACTGGCGTGTTGTTGCAGCTTGCTCAAGAATGCTGTCGCGGCCGCCGCTGCAGCAGAAGAAGTGGATGAGGCCAACGGGGCGTCCTGCGCGGCCGATTCGTGGTCACCTTCCTGTTCGTCAGTCAATCTAGGATCTTGCGCGACAGCAGCGTCATGGCTGCTGTCGTTCGTCAACACAACGCTCTCGAACGACCCCAAGATGGACGCCGTCGCGGCCGCCTCGGCCAAGAAGAGCACAAATGGCGTGTTCAGAGACGCAAAGCACAGCCAAATGCCGATTGGCCCTAATAGCACGTGGTTGAGCGTCGTGTGGAGCGAACGGTGCTGGACGACCACGCGCAACGCGATCGCGAGGAGCACCAGCGCTGAGTACAATGTACATGCGTAGACGGCGACGCGACGCGCGCCCGCCTGGAGCTTTTGCGTGAACGTCAGCGGCCGGCTGATGCGGAAGAACGCGTCTTCAATGTCCTGTACGACGGGCGTCTCGCGCATCTCAAAGACGCGCATGTCGCCGCAGAGCGGAAGCAGCAGCGACGGGTGGAACGTCGCGTTGCACCGCGTGGTCTCGAGCGTCTCCCCGCCGCTCGGGATCTTCGTACCGCGAGCAAACTCTGTGGGCGCCTGCGCGTGCGGTGGGTTGAGCGCGCGGACGTCGCCCGGCGCGAGGTCGCCGCTCATGAGCGCGACGATGTCGCCCTCCACCAGCAGGTTCATGGGCGTGCGCTGCCAGTGGCTGTCGCGGTAGCACGCGATGAGGTTTGTCGACGGCAGCAACACGACGGGCTTGAGCGGCGTCGTGGCCGTGGCGCTCCCACTGCCGCTTCCCGTGGCGTCCTGCGTGCGCAGCAGCATGTGCTGCACGGCCGTGCGCACGCGCTCGGCCATCTCGTCGTGGTGGCGACGGCGCTGCGTGGCGTTGAGCACGACGTTCGCGACGGCCGCGCCCAGCAGGAACAGCCCCTCGAGCAGCGGCGCGACCGTCTCGGCCTGCACGTCCTTGCGCGCGTAGTCGGCGAGCCGGAACACGGCGCAGACCAGCAGAAGCAGCGAGAACGGGTCGCGGAACTCCTTGGTGAAGTCCGGGCTGCGCTCTTTCTCCTCGATCTTGCGCTCGATCGCGCGCAGCAGCCGGCGCCGCGCGCGCCGCGTCGAGAGCCCGAACGGCGGCTCCACGGTTGAGTCGAACGTGCTGTAGCCGCCGCCGCCGGCGCTGTCCGGTTTGCGCACGGACGCGGCGGACAGCGGATGGTTCGGCGGCTTGACGCGCGACGTCCACGCCGTCGAGCGCGCAAGCGAGATCGCCGCACTCGACAGATCCGCTGACTGTGCTGACGTCACCCCCATTGCGCCTGTAGCGGCGGCGCCGGCGCTGGAGCTGTTCGCCGCCAGCGAAGAGGTCTCGTCCGCCATGACGCTCGATCTTTGGGCTCCAACATGACGGACGCCTCCTCAATTATCGTCATATTTACGTATATGTGCGTCAAAGATATCTGTATTTTCATATGTGTTAACTAGTGCGCTTTGATTGGCCAAAATAGAGTAAGGGCCTCTCGAAACCAACGAAACCCCACACAAAAGGGGGCTGGTTTGGTTTGTGTGGCGGCCATTTCGGAGAAGCAGGAGCAAGCGAAGAGGATGCCGAAGAACAAGGGCAAGGGCGGCAAGAACCGCCGCCGCGGAAAGGGCGACGGCGAGGAGAACAAGCGCGAGCTCGAGTTCAAGGAGGAAGGACAAGGTGCGTTTGTTAGGGCCTGTTTGTATGCCTGGGCGGGTCGAATGTACGACGAGACTAACGAAGTTTGCTGTCGTGTGGGCGGAAATGGCCGACAGAGTACGCGCAGGCTGTGCGCATGCTGGGCAACGGCCGCGTGGAGGCGTACTGCTTCGACGGCGTGACGCGACTGGGACACATCCGCGGCAAGATGCGGAAGAAGGTGTGGATCACGGCCGGCGACATCATCCTCGTGTCGCTGCGCGACTACCAGGACGGCAAGGTCGACATCATCCACAAGTACAACGCCGACGAGGCGCGCAGCCTGAAAGCCTACGGCGAGCTGCCCGACAACGCGCGCATCAACGAGACCACGGTCGAGATGTCGATGGACCAGGACGACGACGACATTGGCTTTGACTTTGACGACATTTAAAGCGTGGCGCCCGATAGGAAAGAGAGAGAGAAGGCCAGCCCGACCCCGCTTTCGCGTCCCGCGCCCGCCCCCGCCGTCTGCGCGTCTCTGACGGCGTCGCAGCCTCACGGGCGGTGGCGACGCGCATTTGCCTAGATAGTGTGCGGAATACGACATCCCTTGCGTGTTTGGTTGGCTCTTGGCTCCCGTTGTTATCGTTATTTTGTGCTTGGATCGCGATAGGACTGTAAAAATAGGGGACACTCACTGATCCATGCACTCACTCCTTCAAGGAAGCGCGTGACTGCGTGTGTCTGGTCGGCGCCCGAGCTCATGGTGGCTCGGACGACAGCACGCGATCACCGTGGAGCCAAGCGCAAGCAGCCGCCATCCCAAGGAAACCAGCCGACGATGCCGCTCGCGGACGGCCCCGTGCTGCCCTCTCGGTACGAAGATGACGACCACTCCATCAGCGCGACGCCCTCCACCCCCATCATGGCGTCCAAGAAGCTCTTGCGCAAGCCGAGCCGTAGCGACGACGGCGACGTGGATATGGTCGCGTCGGCCGCGCCCATGAGTCCGCGCGTCCGCAAGCGTCTGGACGAGGCCAAGGAGAACGCCAGTGTGTTTGGCCCTGGTACGACTCCTCTCTCTCTCTTTCTCTCTTCGTTTCTTGAGTTGATAGCGTCGAAACTCACGTCGACGGAGCGGTGCCAGTGTGTGAACAGGGCGAAGTGGTCCAGTGGATGACGGCTTGCCACCCGGGACTGCTCTCATTCGGGCGCGAGCTCGAGTGTCGCGGCTTCACGACGCTCAGCAGCATCGCGTTTCTCACGGAGGACGAGCTTGACCCGTCCATAGATCTGCCCGTGCGACAGCTGCTACTCGCGACGCTCGTGCGCTTGCGCCACGAGTTCTTCCGCATGTGACAGTCCAACAAGGAGCATTTTTATATTATCCCACTCGTTTGCGGTCAATGTGTGTTCTCCTCATCCCTCTGCCTCGTCAGACTCGTCGCCACCAAAGCTCTCTTCCGCAAGCTGAGCTGTGAACCGCGAGTGGAGCAGCTGCTGAAGATCCACGGCTCGAGGTGGTGCACGAGGAGAAAGAGGGACGAACTCGGCTTGACGAGGGGCTACGACCACGCCATCTCCGATCCGTTTCTCGAGGGTTGGTGCCGATGGAAGAGCCTGGCGGCGTTCGAGCACGTCGTGGAGCTCGCCCATAAACGACGGCACAGGCGCTACGTTGCTTGATCCGTCACGCCGAAGCTCCTGCTGCTGGCGGAGCAGTGACTGCAGGTCAAAGTCCTTCTCGCCCGTGCTTGTCGCCGTGAACACCAACAAAAAGTCCCTCTCCGCGTCTTGTTGTTGAACCCGCTGCATCTCGTCGAGTCGCCGTTGGTCGTGCAACGCTGCTCCATCAATCACCACCTCACTGCTAGTGGCCACCCCACTCTTATCTACTGAGTCGCGCCCATGATCTGCTGCTTGGATTGCTCGCTCCAAATGATCCCAGTCGATCGCGAGTTGCTGCATCAGCTTTCCCATGTGAGCTCGGGACTTCAGTAATCGTCTCTGCAATCGCGTCGATGCATTTTCCTCCTCACTCGATGCGGCAATTTGAGCTCCTTCGCCGGAGAAATCGTATTCGATATCGTGCTGACTTGTACGGGCGAGCGCCGCAAGCGTCTCACAAGCCGTCTGGATGTCCAGGAGAGAACGACTGATCAGGGTGACATCTCTGGGCACCTCACTCCTCATCGTTGGGGTCTTGCTGCAAGCCCCGCCGTCCGTTATGATGGGACGTTGGTGCTTCACATTCCAGCGAGAGAGATCGGCCGCCCACGCTTTTGTCATCCGCGTTAATAGATGATATGTGTGTGCTTGAGCTTTAACGCAAGAAATGAAGCATTTCGCGTGCGTTCCAGAACACTTCATCAGGAGGGCCGAGAGGTCTTCGACGAGACTTTCGCGCAGCGCTGTCTCTAGCAAGAGGGAGCTCAGCTCGTGTCGCTTTGCCAGCGCTGTGATGAGCAAAGATGGAGTTGTACGATCCTCCGATTCGTTGGTCGTGGTCATGTCGACTACGATCGATCGTGTCGTCATCTGGGCGGCGTCTTCGAGACTGGAGAGAGATCTTGACGCGACGGCGCGAGCCACGCGCTCCATGGAATCGTTGATTCCTCGCAAGCACATGCGCAGGCGCCCACACTGGAGCTCAACGTTCGGGTTGCGCGCGCTGCTGGCCTCTTCCAAGCGGCCTACGGGCGGTAAAATGCGTCCCAGGCGGTAGCCTCGAGCGGCCAGCTCCGACCGCTTCACGATGTCGAGTCCGAATCGGAATGCCGCTTGGCATTCAGAACGCGCTGCTGCATATGCGCGCATGCTTTCCAAGAAGCGAGATGTAGCATACCAGTAGCGGAGCAGCAGTGACTGATATGCCTGGGTCCGTCAGAGTTGTCGAGTTTAGTCAGCCTCTGCCGAGCATATCGGTTTATACGCACTACAAGAAAACGTACCACCTCCATGGCGATCAAAAGCAGCGAAACTGCCAAGAGTACCGTGCGCGGCGCCGACAACAGGTATGAGAGAGCTGGGTTGTTGGCGACGTCGCTGAAAACCGTCGCGTTCCATGCAATGATGACACTGGTAGCACCTGCGGCTACGGCAGTCATACCGCCTGTCGAAGTCACTGTATGGGGTGTCCACCAGCGTACGATTGTAGGCGCCACCTCGCTCATCGGAGCATTTTCTAGAACACTTTCTCTAAGGATACGCAGTCCAGTCAGCACCAATGCAACAGAAGGAGGATTGCATGAGGAATGAGTGATGAAAGTGAAGACTTACCGAAGGTTAGCGATAAGGTCGTTCGTTGACAGCTTGTTGAGAAGCTGCTCTGTCGCAAACAACTGCGCGTCTGCGAAGAGCGAAGACCACCATCGCGCGGCAGAGATACTGCGGCGGTGCGGGGGCAGTGGATTCGCTTGCGCCTGGCCTGCGGCTTCTCCACGTGAGTCCAAAGAGCACGGAGACGCAAGCGCAGCGGCTAGACTGCTCTCGTTGCTGTCGCCATCCAGCTCTGCCACGCGCAGCAAACACGAGCGTCAGAAATCACCCCACGAGCGAAGCCAGAGGAGCGCAGTCTCACCCGCAAGATACCGCCCGAGCGGCGAGTCGGCTGAGACGGCCACGTTCATCAGACTCTGATGATCAGAGTGCCTGTCAGAGAAGTGGATCAGTTTGCATCAATTGGACCGGTTTGACGGTCTATTTTGAGGCATGCTCGTCCAATTCGACCTGTTGTATTGTGAATAGTGCTGACAACGTTAAGGTTTCATAGTTGTGATAACCTTAACAACCTGAACGTTGACGTCAGGTTCAGGTTGGTCCAAACTGGGGGCTCAACCTGGAAGTCACCCAATCACTTGCTTAGACTATGGTCCATTTGGACCATAGTTAAAGCAAATGATAGTGTAACTCCCCCAGTTGAGCCCCAGGTTTTGACAGACCGCAACTCCGGTGAAGCGGATGGTGAAGAAAAATGGGGCGGCATGGGCGGTGCTCGAGACACCACCAGCGCGACTGTATGGGTGGATACCATGAAGATTCCGGCATCTGAGTTGAGTCTGATCGTACGATATTTCAGATAATTATCAGATATCGGAACCGTTTGCATATCGTCAAGTCGTAAAACGGATATGAAAGAAGGCCATCCTTGTTGCTTCCTAATCTGAACATGCGCAGGTTAAAGACAATACTGTCCAGATCATGCTATCTATTCTGGAGCACCGCAGTGAAGCGGAGGTCGCGATTTGAAAGAGCGGCGGGTATCTTCACGGATTGATGCCGCCAGCTGACCCATGGCTCGACGCGACGAAGCCATGGCAGGCCCAAGATGACGTCGAACTTATCATCGATGTCGAGCGCGATGAGATCATCGTCGCACTCTGTGCCTTCAAGCGTGTAGTGGAGGCCTATCACGCGCTTCATTACCTTCACAGATGCGCCGGTTGCAAGGCGCGCCGTCATCCTCGTCGGAGGGATCTCACGCTCGACGTACTCATCCTCCAGCGACTGTAGCCGAACGAAGTTGTTGGACGCCCTACAATCGACGAGAGCTCGCAGGTCATTACCTGTGACCTAGAGCTTCAAGGTGATGATGTCTTCATCATCACCTAGTGTGGCGAAGCACAGTGACTGTGCTTTGGGAGCAGCCTTCGTCAAGAGTCCCACTAACTCTCTTGACGCGACTGGATCAGCAGGGCGCTCCGCCCCTACTGACCCCGACCGTTTTTGGCTGTTCGCCACGCAACGACTTCGTCGCAACGTTCGAACGCTTCCCTTGGCCCGTCCCGCCAAAGGAATGGTCGCCACGCGCAGCGTCGCGAGACACTGGGCGAGGGGCATTACATTCGTATGCGTAATGGCCGATCTTCTGACAGCAGTTGCATTTCTGCGAATCCTTGCTGGACATTGGGCGCTGGTCGCTCTCAGCATGACATGGCCTCTGGACCTTCGGTCTCCGATCATCGCCCTGGACGATAGGCCGCGGAGTGGAGGTACGCCTACTTCATGCTGAAGTCCTCCTGAAACGCGAAGCCAATCCCCTCATGGAGCGTCTCCAGTTCCAACCGGAACAGGTAGCTCTTGACGGGACCGTCAACAAGGCCCTTGATGAACGTCGTGATCTGCGAGTGATCATCAATCGGCTTGGATACGATACAACTCACGAGGTATCGTGCGTGCTCAGCGTAACGTGAAGGTCACGCTTACCCTGCTTCAAGTCCAGGAACTCGGCGCGAGCCCTGAACTCTGCGCGGGGAGGCTCGAACGCCTGCTTGAGCTTCTCCTTAAACTCCTTGTACGACCCGAAGCAGAACGGGCCGTGCAGCTTGAAGCCGAGCGCCCAGGTCTTCGGACGTCCACCAAGGTTGGAAATAGCGAACGTGACTTGCATCGCATCGTCCTCAATGCGACGGGCTTCCATGGCGTCGTTGTTCTCGACGAACCAGCGCAACAGCGACTGAGAATCTGTTGCTGTGTACTTGGACACGTCGACCTTGAGTGGCTCGGGGTGGCGTGGACGCAGCCCAGCAGCAGCGGCCTGCTGCTGCCTCAACAGTTCGGTGTGTGGTATGGTGGCTTGAGGTCCAAACCGCCTGAAGATCCGCATGAGGTTTTTCTTCCCAACGGGAAGTGAACCGCCTGGGACCGGGCGCCACTTCGGGTCGCCCCCCCCCCATCACCTCATGACGCCTCACCGGTGCCTGAGTGTTGGTCACTCCCCTCAGAGCGCCTCGGAGCGCCTGAGTGATGGTCACTTCGCCTCAGAGCGCCTGAGTGATGGTCGGAGCCAGTTTGAGGCGCATTCAGGGTAGAGTCAGGCGATGTAGAAGTAGGACAGCCAGATGGCAACTGGATCTCGTTGGATTCAGGAGGTAGCGGTGGAGGGGTAGAGGTAACAGATCAACAGGACTCCGATATTTGCCGTGAAGTACTCAAGTGGTTCGCAGGACTTCTAGCCCGGAGCAAATCAAGTCCCGTCGCCAGTGGGAGGCGACGTTAACCTACATCCAGGTGCAGGACATCTTCCCGCACCTGACGAACGTGATCAATCGGCCGAGACGTGCTTGGTGGCTGCGCCAGCACGGAACGAGATATCCAAGGCAGGACCGGTCGAGCTCCGCTAGCTTCGACTACAAAACGTGGAGCAATCCGCCCGACCGCGCATCAGGCCCAGCCGCACCGCTGCTGACCGACCTGCTCTGCGCTTCTGTGCTGCTCGCACACGCGTGACCAGCGATCCACGTGAAGCAACCAAGCAGCAACCCAGTCGAACTCACAACTCGGCTGGTTCTCACCAAGACTTCGACCAGAGTGCCTGCGGTTCACCTCGTCAGCGACTGAGACACACGAGGTGTTAACGACAGCAGCTACCTACCAGCCCAAGAACTTGTTTTTTGTCTGTGTGCGTGACCGGCCGGCGCCTGCCTGCTTTCGCTGAGCGGCTCGATTTGCCCCGGACATCACCACAGGTGTGTTGGGCCCCTTGCTGCCGCTGCAGCTCGGCTTGTTGAGCGCCAAGCTGCTGGAGCGAGGCGACGTTCGTTTGTGCCTCGCTCAGTTCATGGTGGATGAACTGGGCAATCCTCGTGTGTTGCTCAGCACGACCCTAGCAAACCCTAGTACCCATCTACTAAGTTTGGTGTACAGAATACGACGGAAAACTACCAGCGACACCAAACAACGCCGGTGTGAGAAAGCCGGGGATGTAACTCCCCGCTCAAGAGCAAACTATTTTAGCCAATCAAAACACAGAGTGGCCGGACCACACACACTCGGGCGCGCGCTTCGCGCACGGGACATCTCGAAGCGTTGCTCGATTTGTTTGTGGTGGCTGCAATGCGTCGTGCATGCGTTCCACGACATCCTCACTTTGAGGAACTATGGTCGAACAAGTGTCTGTTATAGTGTATATGTGTGTAGCAATTGATGCAATCGTCCATGCTGTTTCTTCCAACGGACACATGCGCTTATGTACTCAATCTCATTCCCCCACTTCACACCCCTGTCGCAATCGCCAAAAAAGGCCCTGTCCGCAGCTTCAACGGCCAAACGCGCCCCCCTCGCCGGCTGGAAGCCCCGACCGCGGCTCCGTCGACCACAGTGGACGGCTCTACCTGTTGGCGACTCGCCGTTCTCGGTGTCGGCTAAGTAAATACAATTTTGAGGCCGTCGCGACGAAGCGGTCGATGAGCGTCTTGTCGGCGACCGCGCTGAGCTGCGTGAGCGTCTGCCGCGTCAGCTCGAGCATGTCCATGCGGCACGCGGCCTTGAGCACGACTAAGCCAAACACAAACACGGAAAACGTAATTAGTTTGCTTTCGCAACCACGGTGGCACAGGGACCTGGAGTACCGTACCGGCAAACTCCATGTAGGACGCGTTCATGCGGTGCTAGGACGCGCGGAAGTAGACCTGGTAGAATGCTAACGGTTCTTCAAAAAGCGCCCAGTACGGCGCCGCGCTCGAGGCTAAGCGGCCGTCTCCGAGGCGCTGCAGCCCGGCGATCATGCACGTGAGGTTGATGTCGGCGACGCACACCGGGTATCACTGCCTACCGCTGTCGCTCGGGCGACAGCGGTACGCCTTCAAAACGTACACGAGGCAGTAGAGGGGATAGTTCGCCGCCGCGAAAGTCCGTGTCCGGGTTCGGGCCCTGGAGAGCGATGTCGACCCAGCCGCCCGACAAGCTCTCGAACGCGCGCCAGCCGGTCTTGCGCGGCGAGCACGGCGCGTCCTGGCACAGTAGATCGCGTCCCAGAGGCGTCCCAGCAGCGTCTCGTACAGCTCGTCGCCCGGCTCGCACTTGGTATTGAGGTCCTGCTGGAGCGACTGCACCAGCGCTGCCGCCTGGGCTGACGGCTTCTTGCCCGATGCGGCCAACGTCGGCGGGAGCATCTCCGAGGGCGAGGGCGGCGCGCGGCGGCTGGCGCTGACCTTGGCCATGAGCGACTAGACACCCTGCGTCGCGCTGATCTGGAGCTGCTGGATCTTCACGGTCGCGGCGATCAAGAGGTTCTCGGCGGTCGGCTCGTCCTTCTGGGTCATCGACGTTTTCGCGGGCATCGCCGGCATCTTGATCTTCTTGAGCGAGCTCGACAACACAAACGACTAAATGCGCTGCGCGAGATTCGAATAGCCCTCACTGCCGTTGCTGACGCTTCCCGCGAGGCTGCAGCGGCCCACACCCTCATCGTCATCGTAGTACCCGGTGGCGTCGGCGCGCGGATCTCGCAAGTGTGATGAAGCGGTATGCAAAAATATCAGACATTCAGATAGGCTCTGCACTCTCTTACCAGCTAGGCCGGGCGAAGGGGTAGCGCCGCTAGCTGGTAACCAAAGAAGACGAGCGAGCCGGGTTCTCAACCGGCTCTGGCTAGTCCCTCACGTTGTGTACCGTTTGGGAAATCGGTTCTTTGAAGCTTAAGTAAAGGGAAAAGACACATATTACAGATCGTCTACCCACTCAACCAGGTCTCTCAATTAAATCAGCCCTTGTGAATACCAGTCGGAATATATAAACACACAATCACACTACACACTAGGCCTAGAACGGAAGACTGGCTTCGATTCGCTAGGCCTTAGCCGGGAACGGAGGGGCTTCCTCGATAAGCGACCAGAAGGGGGAGGGGGAGAGCGTCTACCCGGTAGACCTCTAAAACGCCGGCTCAATCCGGCCACTACTCCGTTCACAGCAATTAGACTGTGTGCGCTATTAGTCTGTGTTCTTGGTTAGTCTGGTCCAAACTATACACGGTGGTGGTTTTCCCGCTCATGTTGAAGTTGCATCCGACACCCGTACGGTGTTTTCGAATGGCCATAGAGTAAAAGTGAGCAGTGTCAAAATCCGTGAAACTTCGCGTGCCAGCAGACCTTCTGTCATTCTCTCGTCTGGAAGACCATTGGTGGGCGTGGGAGAAAGCGTGAAAAGTGGGTTGTTTGGCTCCACAAGCTTGTGCTTGAAGAGTTCTTGCGCCTTCGCGCAGTCGGCATCAAGTTCTCGAACGTTTTGCTGATCGCAATCGCGCGACACCAACTGGAAACGTCCACAGGCCAGTGGAAGAGCGGTACCGTCATCGGCAACGGCCGGTTGATCGACAAAATCACGCATCGATGGGTGCAGTCTTAGAAGTGGAGACAACGATGGGAGCAAGAGAAGCTCCAGCCTGACTATGAGCCGGTAATATTCGAACATGCCGAACGGGAAGGGCGAATGGTCAGGCAAGTTGACTCATCCCAAGAAGGAGTACTATCTACGACTGGCTGCACTATGTTGCAGAGAGGTGAGTGCGATGGAAGATGAGAACGGCGTCAGCATCGTTCGAAAAGCGATGATCCGCTGTGGACTGAACAAGAACTTGAACGGGAAGTGGGAGGTGGAGCATCTCTCTCCCGAGCTGCAGGCTATTGTAGCAAGGTACCCAGAGAACTTTGGTGGAAAGGAGCCGGAGGACTTCGCTGAGGCAATCATCTAGATCCTTGTACGGCTGACAGAGTAAACGTGAAGTTTTGTAAAACTCTGGTCCGGACTAATTAGAAATTTGACACCAATAGTCTGTGTTCTGAAATAGTCTGGTCCAGACTATTCCTTGCGTGGGCACCATTTTGGGATGGTTTGGAGTAGTCTGGACCAGTTTAATTGCTGTGAACGGAGTACCAGCAAACGCCGGCACAAACCAAGAATACACGCACAATATGGAATAACTCAGTCCCCAGAATAACTGGTTTCCTCGGTAGGAGTTGAAGGGAGTTGGTGCTCCTCTTTCCACACACGTACACACTAGTACCAGTCCAGAACCAGTTCCACACGCAAGTGTCCACTACAGCGCGCTTCACACACGAGACAGGCGTACCTTAGGGGCTGACACGTGTCACTGTTGAGAGTCTTGAGCTGGGAGACTTGTGAAGTACGAGGCAAAAAGCGAAGTCTTGATGAGGGAGGGCCGGTTCTCCCGGCCCTCTTATACCTACTTACTTGTGGTAAACTACGTCATAAACCTACCCGGTTTTGACATTCCCGGCTGCACCCATATCAGGGCAGCAGTAGCTAACCGGTGCCGCCGGCGGGTGACCGGCAACTACCGGCTTCTTGCCGGCAGCGGGGCCCGGTACCAGTACGCTGGTACGTTCGCCCGGCTCCTCCTACCTACTGTTTTTACTCAACTGGCTAGTCTACGGGCCAGGCCAGTCGGTGGGGCCGGATCACCGGGAAGATCCGCCAGTTCTCTTCGCCCGCGAACCCACCCGTTTTCTTCGCTGGGGAGGCCGCGGAGAACAGAGCGCTTCGCCACACAAGTGATGATCTCAGGGTGGTTCGCGAACGTGCACACGTGGCACGTCCACCGGACGCTCTTGGCCGCGTCGCTCCAGGTTGCGCGAGATGCTGTCGAGCCATCCTCCTGTGGTAGAGTAGATCCGGGAATACCAGCCCACGCAGAAGCTCAAGAACACCAAGACAAGGGATCCTGTCCCGTAGGAAGAGTCGTATCAGGGATAATTAGGTATCTTGAATTCCTTGTAGGGTAGGGTAAGGGACGGGATGTGTCCCGCACAGTAGCGAGATTATGGAGATTATAGTGGTGTTGGGGACTCCGAGTCTCTGATTGGTCCTATATTGGTGTGTTCCACACCAGGTTTGTGTTAGGGGGGGCGCTCTTGTGGGCGGATCCTAGTCTGGATCCAGTCCTAGCGTGGCGCGCACTAAATTAGGATCCGATCAGGGGTTTGACCCTGAAACAAACAAGTTGCGATTTTCCCTCCTTCTGCTCAAGTCTCCTGACACGCGGCGAAGACCTAGGGCGTGGATTGACGTGACGGACGCGGATCAACGGTGCTCAACCCCGCGCGCAGCTTCAACCCCTCAACCCTGGTGAGTGACAGTAGCTCACGTTAAAGTTCCGTGGATCCACCCCTGCGGTGGTGATGCGTGGTAAAGGCAACCCGGCAAGGTGCAGTTCGGTCCTCGCGGACTCGGGCTCAAGAACAAGGAGCGGATCCAGCCTCACGGCGCGGATCCCCAAGACCAAGGCGCATCCAACAGACCCCGGCGGATCTCGACGGATCAAGGCGGACAACACCAATCCAACCCGTGCAGTCGCTCTCGCGAGCTTCTGGCGGTCAAGTAACCACCTCCCGCTGAGTCGCTGCTGTACGTGCGCTGTGGTCGAGAGTGATGAAGTACTCGCCTCTCGCTGAGTCGCTGCTGATCGCGCTGGATTGAGGTCGAGCAAGCTCCCTGTCTATTGATAGGTGGAAGCTGATGGGCGTCGTACCACGTACGAGCGCCGCGTCCCCCTCCTCGGTTCCTTCGATCTGGTCTCTTTGCGCCTTGCAAGCGCAGGATCCACGAGCGCGAAGGTCTGAGCAGATCAAGACTAAAGGAACTAGGCGCTGCGACTCCAAGACACACACCTGAGAGGCTCTGTGTGGCGGATAGCGGCGTGGTTGTCGGGAAGCGCGTTCTTTTGAACCCGCTATACCACACTCCTCTTCTGATGTCGCCGCCACGGCGTCCAGCATCGCACGCTGGATCGCCGTGTCGTTCGCGCGCTTCTGCGCAGCCGCGTACTCCAGCTAGTGGAGTCTCCAGCAAGAGCTCCTGATGCAGCTCCTGCGGCAGCTCCTCGAGGGACTCCGAATCGATCGGCTCGACGTACTCGTTTCTCGCCACGACCGGCACCGGACGCGTAGAGTGACGGTGCTTTGGCAGCTTCACGATCGCGCGCCGCCGCGCGCGGGCGCAGTGACTTGCCGTCGCCCTCTCCTCACCAAACGGAATGTCCGAGAACTCGCCGACGTCGTCGTCGCTGTGCGAGGTTCGACGGTGCGCTTCATCGCGGTCATTCGCTGACCGCGACGCGCGCGGGTTTGCGATGCGTCGGCAGGTCTTGTGTTGTGTGGTGTGCTTCCCGGCGTCCTGACGTCGATACGAGCGGCGTCCTGCAAGAGAGAAGCTCCGCTCCGTCGGCCACAGAGGCCGCTCGACCTGATGGGAACCCCCGCCCGCGGCTCTGTTGGCCACATTGGCCGCCTTAGCCGGTTAAAGGTCTTGCCCGCGGCTCCGTCGGCCACAGAGTTCATGAGGTGACCTTCACGTGCCTGCATGAGGCTCGCACGAGCAAGAAAAGGAAGGAGCGATTATCACCTCCAAAAATGCGAGTGATTGTCAGCTGGGGGCGGAGCGTTTGAACCCATACATTTCTGACCAATCACTGACCTATATGTGTGGTCACCAGAGGCTCATGTAACGGCACTTGTAATATAAACGTATTGTGCTTTTCGTCCAAACTGTCGGATCCAGTGCGATTCGCCAAGTCCGGAACCAATCGTGTAAGGCATCTGATTGGCTAATGGTAGATCATAAAACAACATCTATTGGACAAAAGAATCTGAACAACCACCCGTTACCTAGCCCTATGACCCTTGAAGCCTTTGTGTGGGTTTCCTCACCGTGCGCGATTCGTTCACGATTGCTCGTTCACGATTGATTCAACCCCGGACGGAAATTTTGAATCAAACGCACAATACTACAATAATATCGCCAGTTGGAGAACGATGTTAATATCACGAGTCAGTACTATTGGGACAATCCGATTGATATTCATATTCATATATGAATATTGCTCCTACTATCGAGGCCTATGCAACTGTCGATGGTCTTGCCGCTACTTCGCGAGACGCTCAAGCTCTTTGCTGTTGTGTCTGAGCACTAACTGCTTCTCAGTGCGCTTGTTCTCGGTTGTGGTTTGGGGCTCATGACCGATGCTCCTGTAGAGAATAACCTCTCCTGGAAAGCCGTCGAGGACGCCTTACCCAGCCAGATTCGCGCCACAGTTGTTGGGAATCGAGCCTCGCCGGTAGTCTGTAACCACTCCTCGATGTCAACTTCGCGATACATGGCGAGCAGATCCCAAAAGTCCTTGCCCTCGTCGTTGGTCACATGGAGCTGGGGGGGGTCAACTTCGCTGAGTCCACGCTTGGACCGTTGTTCTCTCGCGGCGGCGTCCCAGTCAACTCCAAAATCGAGCCATTCCGATACAATTTTGTCCAACGCAATGCGGGCGGCGTCATCTTTAGTTGCTTGGGTTTGCTCAAGTCGAGTTGGTGCTCCATAAATGAGGGCAGCTCTTGAGAACCCACGTGATCTTGGAGGTCGAGCCGGCATGTCATCACTGGCCGGGACAAATGTAGGGGTTTTCCCCCTTTGTAAATGTTGTAGTGCTCATGTTCGAGCAGCTTGATAGTTTCCAAGACAGTCCTTTCCTCAAACTTAGCAGATTTTTGACCGTCTCGAATCAGGTTCCTCAAACAGATTTTTGTCCGCGGGTCTGTGCAGGAAGTCCTGTTCGACTTTGGCATAGTGTTCGCTCTAAACAGCATTTTCCTTCTTTGGAAAAGTCTTCCACTAACCGTGGGAGGCGTACCAGATATTCTTCTCTTGCGGCTGATGTCAGGTGAGGGTTGATGTAGCATCATGCAAACTCCGTCACCATCAATTCCTGCAACACAATGCGTCTGAACACCAGCATACACGACGCGTAGAGAGAGTCTCGTTGGATCTCGGTCAAAAACAGCTCGCTCAGGTTGTTCGTGATGGCCTCCATTTCCACGGCCAAATTCCATTCGACTGGCGCCATTGCAGCACCCGGGTCTAGATTGCCGAATTTTCTGAAAAACAACTCGAAAGCGGAGTGGTTGAGGAGTGAACGTCGCAGCAGTTTGCACGTTGATGCCACCCGAACATCAACATCCAGGTACGGCTTCATTTTTCGGAAGACCCATATTCTCTTGCTCCAGCGCAGAGCACCTTTGGCCGGTTGCAAAGTAGTTGTTCAACTGAGCTTCTTGATCAAATTCATTCCCTCAGGGAATGCACCTCCTTCTGTGACAATGGTTTGGATTGTTTGTTTCGCTTTCGTCGCTGGATCCACCGTGGTGATCTTCTTTTTGTTTTCGAACTGATATGACACCTTCTGTGCCGCTGAGACTGTGTCGGACACCACGAACTTGGTAACTGCAGCTACATCGACACCAAAGCGTTCTTTCACCGTCACAGACATGGCGTTCGCAACAGGCACCGCCTGGTGATTGTTGTCCTTGACAGAGCGAGCAGAGCGATGTGTCGAAAGCACCAAGTGTGATCGATGCAAGCAATTGAGCAGCCGACAATATTGTGCTTCCCACAGTTCGTCCAAGAATCGTGGATGAGGTTGAGAAACGGGAACCCACTGGTTTTCTTGTGTTCAGCCCGGATGAGATCCCCGACGCTGGTAAAAAACGTGCGCAAAAGTACGCGTGCCCGGCGTCAAGCAGCCTGTTGTATTTGTCACGCGACATAACCTCGTAGTTCTGTGAGCCCGAGATCACCTTCGTGAACTTTTTGAAACTCCTTGACGTGACGATATTGTATGGATGGCCGTCATGGATGAGAAATTTTGCAAGCTAGGCTTGAGAGGCGTCCTGTGACAGGCGTTGGAATGCTCCTGGTATTGTCGAGGCCTTGCGCTTGGGCGCGTGGTCTTTATATACATCACCATCTTTTTGTGCTCCTTGTCAAAGAAAGCGCGTATCTCCGCATTGACGTTGTTCAACTGGCCTGCCGATCTTGCTGCATCTCGGTCTTTTTGCTTCTTCGAGATTGAGTGCTCGGGGTGGTTGTTGATCATGTGGTTGATGGCATTTGTCGTATGAATCACAGTACATAGAGCCATCTCCCAGTCACCGTGCCTGTTTGCTCGCTGCACGGCAGCACGTAACAGGCAAATGTGCGAGAACGTTCCTTGTTGTGAACGCCGAGTTGATTTGCACGGTTGAGCGAGGTCATGGATGCACGTCGTGTAGGCCATACGTCGTGTAGGCCATCGATCTTTACAAAATGCGTGACACTCTTAGGAATCGTGTTGTACACGTGCGCTGCGGTATCCGTGTGCGCAGTGGCCCCGTTCATCCCGGCATCTGAGCGGTCCATCGCGCCGCTGGAGCATTCCGTCACGCCACCGGAACGAATCACCCGATACGCCTCCGCACAGTCTTTGCTATAAAATCTACAGTAGTCGGTTAGTTCATCACAGTTCTAGTGGTCCCAGATGTGTAGGTCCAAGGTACCTTAGATGGAGATCTTCTTCGCCGCAGAAGTCGTTGCTGCATATGTGATGCAAGGGTTGAGTCCAAACAGTGCACGACGACACTGCCAGCCCGTCTCCCAGAACGCATCCGACCGTGACGCACGACATGCCACACGTCCGTCGCTTTGGTCTTCCTGCTGTGCTGTAGTCTTGCTGCTGTGCGTTTCGGTCTCTCAGTGATAACGCGGGACCAGGCGCGAAAGCACTATGGTCTATTTGTGGACGCGGGGCACAAGGAACTGAGGAAGCGCATGTACATTCATAATGGCACGTCGTGTCCTGGGTCTATAAGTATGCGCACGTACATTTATAATGGCACGTCGCGCTCAGCTACGAAAACGTCCTAGTATTGATACCGACACGTCGCTGGTCCTAAATGGAAGCCATGTCGGTGCTCGCGCTGGGCGACAAGGACACGCTGGGCGACAAGGACTTGGTCGCGGCCCACGCGCTGGGCCTCCATGGGCGCGACCCCGAGCCCGCGAGCTGGGCGACAAAGGAGCGGTGGCGGACTCGAGCAGCTCCTCGATAAGATCGGTCGCGGCCCACGCGCTGGTCCTTGATGCGTGTGGTCGCGGCCCACGCGCTGGTCCTTGATGGGCGCGGTCTCGGCTCATGCGCTGGACCTTGATGGGAGCAGCGGCGGACTCGCGAGCTGGGCGAGAAGGGCGCGGCCGCGGCTCATGCGCTGGACCTTGATGGGAGCGGCGGCGGACTCGCGAGCTGGGCGACAAGGGAGTGGTCGAGGCTCAGGCGCTGATCCTCGATGAGTGCATTGGTGGCTCGGCCGCCAAACCCCCGCGCTTTTGTGTTCGCGCGCGTCAGGCAAGACTTGCGTGCTTTCCTTTCGCGCGCGTCGAGCAAGACTGGGACTCGTTGGTGCGCCTGCGTGGGTGAGCTGCCGTTCGCGCCACTCCACCCGCCCACCCGCGCGCTCCAACCCGCGCCAGTTCCACCAGTCATTTTGCGCTCCCGCCACGCACTCACGAACGCGACTCGTTCGTGCTCGCTGCGCAGTGCGCCCATGCCGCGCGCTGCGGGTTCTCTGATGAAACCTTCTTGCAGAAGTTTTGGACAACTCGCGGAAAAACTTCGGACGACTCCTCACTCCAGTACCAGAGTCGCTAAAACTTCTGTGGGAGGCTTTCACGCGTCGGCACCCGCACGACCCGCTTCGGCGCGCCCTGTGGCTCTCGTGTAACCATCCTGTAAAAGTTTTTTGGGACTTTGGTACTTAGGTTGATTAAGTTTTCACCCTACATTCTCCAGCCTCTCCCTCGTGAATACAATTGAAGCAGTTGCTGTTAGCCCGGGTTCCCCCAAAGCATTTCCCCGAAAATCGAATATTGTTTTTTGTTTCGATGGCTTGTTCAAACCCCATACAAATGGTAGGGTGGAGAGTGCATTTGGTCGAGGAGGGGGGGGGGATACCCGAGATACCGGTGCAAAAATGCGGGACCCGGGCTACGGATGTAGCCCAGGTTTCCTCTTACTATTATTGTTTCAATTTCCATTTGGCTCCCAACTGCACACTTCCCTGGTGTGATTGTCTCTTTCTCGAGCGTACCGAATACGAGAGATGGCTTGTCTGCTTCTGTGGAGCCTACAGAAACAGTCCCGTCACGCCTGGTAGCACTTCTTGGTCCGGTCAGCGGCCGCGAACACTCTTGCAGAGGAAACCGCAAGAGTGTCGAGCAACCACATTGCGTGTGAGAGCTTCGCCCATTTGAGTGATTTTGAATTGTGCGGCGCATTTCAGGGTCCATCGGTGAGGCCGCCGTTAGAGCCATGCTTCTCTCACTCTCGCGTGATTACCAGAACGCGAGTTCTGCCCGGTTCATCCTGGCGAGGCACGGAGGAATATCGCCTCGCTCCAGCAGCTTGGCGCTCAACAAACCGAGTGATGCGGCAGCAAGGGGCTCACAAGAAGAAGAGCCACAAGAAGAAGAAAAAGTCGTCGACGCTCGCGGCGCTCGAGCAGAGGCTCTTCCAGGACGTCGCGGCCGTGGCCATACCCCCGAGCGTCGAGATCGTCCACGCGCAGATGCGAGCGGAGAGCTGAGACCGAGTTGTCTGTTCCTTTTGGAACTGGAGACGCTCGATGAGGGTATTGACATCGCGTTTCAGGAGGACTTCAGCCTGAGGTCGGCCTGTCCCCACTCCGTCGGAGTCCGGAGGTCGGACACCATGGATCTCTCGTACGTTGAGAGCGACCAGCGCTCAACATCCAGCAAGGGCTCGCAGAAATGCAACTGCTGTCAGAGGATCCGGCATTGCGTTTACAAGTGTAATCCCCCGCGCCCAGTGTCTCGAGACGCTGCGCGTGGCGACCGTTCCTTTGGCCGGAAGGGCAAAGGAAGCGTTGGAATTGTCTTGACGAAGTCGTCGTAGGGTGGCGAACAACAAACACACGGTCGGGGTCAGTAGGGGCGGAGCGCCATACCGATCCAGTCGGGTCAAGAGAGTTAGTGGGACTCTTGACGAAGGCTGCTCTCAAAGCGCAGTCACCGTGCTTCACCACACCTGGTGGTGATGAGGTCCTCATCACCTTGAACCTCCAGGCAGGTAAAGTGTTGAGAGATCTCATCGACTGTTGGCCGTCGAACAACGTTGTTCGACGGCAGTCACTGGAGGATCTCGCGCTAGAGTACGTTGAGCGTGAGACTGACGGTACTGGCGCATCCGTGAAGGTAATGAAGGGCGTGCTGGGCAATCACTACTTTGAATGTGGAGAACGGCTCGCCCGCCGTTTGGTTCGTCCGAAACGCCACACCGCACGCGATTGAGCTCCGGCATCCGTTTGATTTCATACGTGAGCAGACAGCCCCTCGCTTTCCCATTCCACACGATGTGCACGACCGATCTTGCTCATTTCAACAGTATACCGGCCCCACTTGTTGCTTTCGACCACTTTGGACTCCACATCCCAAGTCGCGTCTCGAACTGCATGCGTAAGAACTTGTAACACAAAGCGCACTGGAGTTTTATTGGTCTTCCCGACAAAGCGATTCTTGGTCTAGTGTCACAAAAACTCGGAGCCTGTGTGTCCCGACATATAGCTAGGCTTAGGCCAGATGCCGATCATGCTTTCTAAGAGCACTTCCAGGCTAGAAACACCAATAAATGAGCCAAGTGTACATGTTATGAAACAGGAAAGAATAGGGAGCACAACGTTCGTGCTGCACGTCGCGCGCGCGCAAGAGAGGTCATGATCTCCTGGGAATGCATGGCCATTGCCGAGAAGCCCGAGACCGTGCTCAAAATCCAGCAGTAGGGAACAGGAGGAAGATTTCATCAAGGAGCACGTGATCATTGTTTTCTTCTCAAGAGACTAAAGTTTCTGTGTTTAGGGTTTGCCCTGAGGGGTCAACAAGATGCCAACATCAACGAATCCCAACAACCGCAAAACAACAACGAGATTCCACCAACATAACGCCAACGATATTCCACCAACAAAACGCCAAACAAGTCGCAAACAACAACTTTGCTGCTTTCCTTTTCTTCTGGTTCGTCGGGAGAGAAGTCTCCCCTCTCGCTTCCCCTACTCGTGCCATTCCGACTTCGTCCGCTCCTCCAGCACCCGACCAGCAAGCGCAGATCGACACACCATGGCGTACATCAATCGCACGGCGTTGACGACATCCTCGAACGCTACATCGTGGCCGTAACCGAGGGTGCCGCACTTGACGGACAGGCGCCACCGCTCTCGTCGCTGGCTGAGGACGTCTTTTTCGGCGACGACACCGCCGCCGGCAACGCCCAAGGCGCGGACGCAGACATGCTGGCGGCCGAGGAGGCGCGCGCCGGCCGCGTGACGCCGGCTGCCGCGCGAACTCCGCCGGCGCCGAACCATGTGGAAACCAGTCCGGAGCGCCCCCTCTCATTGCGCTGGTCTCCGAGCGGAAGCCGATCCGGAGCGCGCGCCCTCCCATCGTCGTTGAGCGCGTCGAGCCGCGAACCCGAACACGAACCCGATCGCACCGCGCAACCAGACGCGCGCCCACCTGACGTGACGCACTCGAAAATTCGCGACCCGGCGTATGTGGGGCGACTTCTCAACGCGGCCGTCAACGAATAAATTCGTTCGGGAGTTCTCCACACGCGCTTCTTCTTCTTCTGCGCGCGGGAGTGATGGATATCTTCGGATTCTTTGAAGTGAAAGCCCGAAAATCCAGCAGTACCGTTACACGAGGGCCTCACCGTCCCTCGGTTATGATCACGAGCAAGATGGAGCTCTTCCAGGCGCTTCTCAGCTCAGCGGCCTCCCCGCCCGACTCCGACCAGAAAAGCCTTATTTAGTGGTCAAGTTGCACCAAGTGACTACCAGGAAGTCAAATACAGAGGGGTTCTGGGGGATACTGGCGCGTTTCTGGGGGGTCTTCTGTCTGTAACCGTCGAGGAAGTCTGGACTTGTGCAAAAGGGGGAAAATTCTGAGCTGACTCCCAGAACGTGCGGTGGGGGAGCTCCCCCCACCGACGCTCTGGGTTATTGGGTGGTTGTGAAAAACCCACCCATCCCTAGGGTCCACTAAAGGGACCGCCTACACTACTTCCTACTCCTACTGTTTTTCTGTTATCCTAAATCTCA